>NQII01007636.1:0-87691 GCA_002778355.1 Clitarchus hookeri
CAGGACGTCAGTCAGATTAGCGAGAGACAGACCTACCAGGCTGAAGACACGCTGCCAGAGCAGTAGCCAGAACAAGACGCCTCGTCGCCAGACCTCCCCCCTCGTTCACATCTTTTCCCAACACAGACGACACGGTGGTCGCAAGACGTGCTGCCCCATAGCTGCCGTCTCGCCGCAGAGGCGATCCAAGTAATCCCCACACATTATATTCATAATATCAATATGTGGTTTCCATCTGTAGAATTACTTCACTGGATATTTATTTCATGAATGGCAGCGGTAGTGTAGTGGTTAGACTACTCGCTTCCCACATATGCGGACCGAGCTCAAATCCCGCCGGGGTCACTCCCGGATTTTGGCATGTGTGAATCAATCCGGAAGATGTTGCTGCTAAGTGTCTTTTCACGCAGATCTCCCATTTCCCCCGTCCTTGAATTGCAGCCCTGCTCCATACTCACCTCGTTTCACCGTCACCGGCTCTCCAACCCAATTTACTTCATTAAATGTTTCTAAAGACGGCTCGGTGGAAATCACTCAGGTTTTACTGCTTGACCAGTGAAATTAACTAGGAATCAGTAGAAATCAAGGTTTCAATAAGAAATTTACTGATACGTGTAAAACATTTTCAACATATCTGCAATCAAATTATATCTGATTTAAAAGAATTTTAATTGTTTATATTTTAGAATGTGCCCACAAATGAAGAAAGTAAACTGCCAGGTGGGTCTTCGTACACCACCACAAATGCCAGCACATGGCTGGAGACACATGCAACCACGCCATTAAAAAATGTATATGTGGAATGACGAGAAAGTACCTTTAAATTGTGTCCAGAAACCTTCGTAAAATTACGAACACTACGGTTTTTCATATCATACTTTCAGTCAATTTCATTAAATTCCTCTGAACCACGGAACCTCTCCGTAAATTTGCTACCTAATATTCGTGTATTTCCAGTTTATAAAGAAAACTTACAAATTAATTTTATTCTCGTTATGTTTGTTTTGACAGTTTATAAAATACATTAACAAAGTTTATTATTTCACATGCGACTTGAGCACGAGTCAGAAACTTAGTAGAACACTACTCTTAGCGTTAATTATTGTTGAGCCAAACGTCTCCATGAGATTTAAGGAACTCATTTCCGCGCCCCAAGTGGTCTCTCATACTTGCATCATTGTAGGATGTCAATCTACTGTCCCCATCAAGACAGTACCCAACCAGTTATAACTTTAACAACTATGAAAACATGATAATTAGTTAGAGGACTATTTTCCTGATTTAACACAATCAACCAGTTTAGTGAAATTATAATCAACCTTTGCAAAGTTGAATTGCAGAAAAGGTCCACAATTCTGAATACATACAGGGAAGAAGTGATTGCAATATTTCGATTTAATAATTTTCATTTCAGAAAACGCAGATTTACATATATATGTTGACCAAAACAATCCGGTTGTTTGAAACGCAATTTGTTTTAAACAAGGATATTTTTTTTGAGATATGAAATACCAAAATTTTTCATCACCTGGTTTAGCTTTCAGATGTATATCTAAAATCATCTGCAATATCTCATTCAAGGCAGAAGAAATGTCTTGATTGAAGGTGTTTGATATTTCAGTAGGAGATTTTTAAACGTCTGCACAAGAAAACGGATAATTCATGAAAGTTACAATATTCGTCAATTTGTTAAGATCGGAAAAACCTTTTTCAAATCCATTTAGAATATTTCTGTCTTCTGTCTCGTAAATACCATAACTTGACTGAGGACTTGCCCTAACTTTCAAAGCCGGGACATTTTTCAAATCTTTTCCAGTTAATTGATTAATCAGTAGCTGCAATTTACTTTTAAAAGCGTTTATTGCGCTAATCATATCGGTAATATATTATTTCGGGTAGTTATTCTTGAAACCTTTCTAAAAACTTTCCACGATTCAACCACATCACGTCACTATGTAGCAGTAAATCAGTGTGCTCAGCAGACTCACTAGATTGCAATTCTACTTTGAAGAGCCGTCGTTGCAAGCTTTGGGCACGGAAGGAGGTAACGATTTTCATAGCAATGTTCATAATATCCTTCATATTTAGTGTTTTTGAATATATAACTTGTTGATGAATGATGCAATGTAATGAAAAAAACTATGCAAAGTTATCATTAGCTCGACACAGTGCAACAAACCCATTTTGATTGCCTGTCATAGCTGGAGCTCCATCCGTGGTAAAGCACACGAGTTTGCAAAACGGAAGCTCATAGATTTTTACAAATTTAAAAAAGCGTCCTAAATATCTTTGCCGAGAGTTTTCTTTTTTAGAGGAATCATTGTTAAAAATTCTTCTTTAACCGAAGTATCAGAGAATACCATCCGGATAAAAATACACAACTGGGCAGTATCTGTCGTATCGGTGGACTCATCAAACTGCAAAGAAAAGTATGTACATTCCATTATATATTTTTTCATTTGTTTTCCAAGTCCTTGATCATGGTCTCAACACGTCTAGTGACAGACGGACGAGGCAACTGGAGCTCTTTGATATCAGAAAAGATTTCAGTTTTATTTTTTAATTCCCCAAATAACACCTTCGCCGCTTATAGAAATGCCTCTTTCACTACCATCCCATCATCGAAGGGTTTTTGTGTTTTGCCAGTATTTCAGTAATTTTAAAAGATGCTACTCTTGCAGCTTCCGGTTGTATGACTGGTTTAGTTTATAAGGCTTGCTCTGCTTTCAAACTAATTTTCAAATCATTTACTTTTTGTCTTCTTAACTCGCTCTTTGCTGGAAAAACGTTTTCAAAGCTTTAATTCAAGATTATATAATGTCCCTCTAAATTCCCGCGTTTACGCAACGCAACTGAAACTCGACAAACACACTTATTTTTGACAATAGTAATCAAGAACTCTTCCTCCCAATCATTATCAAAATTATACGTTTTACTTTTTATGGCCGTGCTCAATTTGTATCGTAAATCCTGTTCAGAGCACACAGATATAACACCACGCAAAAGTACTCTTTGAGCACTACTGATATTACTCGCACCGTTCGTTGACTAATGCCCCGACCACACCCGCGTGTTAATATACCAAGTAAACTTTAATCAGTTTACGTTTACNACTCGCACCGTTCGTTGACTAATGCCCCGACCACACCCGCGTGTTAATATACCAAGTAAACTTTAATCAGTTTACGTTTACATTTTGTAAATCGTTGCCGCCATTTTTCTAAGAGAACGTGACCTAGCGAGAATATTCATAACGATTAGNACGTTTACATTTTGTAAATCGTTGCCGCCATTTTTCTAAGAGAACGTGACCTAGCGAGAATATTCATAACGATTAGCGCGAAGGTGTACTCTCATAACGATAAGCGCTCCAGGCGACGGATAAAAATGTTGTTTGATTTTACCAAACTTGCAAACTTGCCAAAATGAAATAAAACTCACAAGGTGATTTCTTAATCCAGAAAGCCATTCTTTACAAACNAAATGGAATAAAACTCACAAGGCGGTTTCTTAATCCAGAAAGCCATTCTTTATAAACAATGGGAGCAAAACATATTAAGCCGCGCCGACAACTCCGGCGGTGCGCAGTGTTCTTTTCGGCGTGACTTTACATTTTATTATTACGTATCACAGTGTCGCCGTACGAGTGAGCGACGGAGTGCGCTTATTTTTAATTTCTTGAGGGAATGTGGACACATGTCCCCGATATACTTTTAAAGTTCTCGCGATCGACCGTTTGAGCATCCTTGGTCTATACAATCTCAGCAGTACAAAATGATACAAGTTTTTTTTGCAGCGATGCATATTTACATTGTCGTGAGATAGTCAACTGTTAGTGATTTTAAACTGAAAAACAATTTCACATTCGCAAATAATTTTCTGGTTCACAAAAAATATCTCTGTTGATCCTACAAAAATGTTTGCCTTTTTATCATCAAAAATATTGTTTTAAGTCTGGAGTGGCTATAAAAATGTTTGATATGCTATTCGTAAACAACATGAACAATTTAAACTGAAGGTTGTGCACATTTTCAGGCTTTCAATTTCGTGTTATGTGGTTGTTCGCAGGTGGTTTAACTATTGCCAACGTGGAAAACGCCAGTGGCTGGACGAGACTATGCTGCAACATGATTCGCTGCACGAACCGTGGTTGGGTAGACTGCATCAACTACCTTTTGCAACCCCTCACATGAAGAACGTCGACATTCACCGCGTTTCATACGAACAGCAGTATAGCTAGTGAAATGGAAAATTATGAATCTCTTAATGGTAATTTAACAATAAACGCAATTGTAAATCTCACCCGTAACGTTTGCTGATCCAATATGCATCTTCCAAAGTTTACAAACAAGAATAATTTAAATTTTACCACTATACATAAAATTCATGTAGGGATGGCAGAAGTATAGAAAATATTCCCCTTTGAGGATTTGTTTATACCTAACTTTAGTTTAATTAGTTGTCTCCCACTACACAAACTGTACTAAGGTGAACTAGCTGCCACTTTCTCCACCACTCTTTAATTCATATCACATGACGTCCCAGTTCTTACCCTACCACAGCATACTATTATTAAAACATAGCAAATGATATTATTATTACCAAAATAATTAGTATTATAATTATATTTATACTGCTCAGTTTCCAAGATAGAACAAACTACAAGTAATTTCTATTAACTATTTAAATTAGCTAGCACGCATTACTGCTTTCGCCCATGACATGCGATCTCGTAGTCTGCTCTTTCGATTCGTTGCTCTTTTATGTGCTCTCAGTATTGTTAAAGGAAATATATTTAATTTGTAGTGATATTGCACATAGAAGTTACTATAAGTGTCAAGTTTTTCCATAATTTTTCGAGATGTTTTTGGTACTCACAGTCAGCAAATGATGGAAATTATTTTCAAGGGTACATTACCATAAATGCTAATAGAGTATAAAAATTATTATGCAAATTTCAGTCTTTATTGCTCTTATTCCATAAATATTTTAGTAAATATATCTCGTTATTTTATTATAATAATTTTAATTGCAAAAATTAAAGGTAATTTTACATATGAATAATAAGTCACAACGAATGGTATGACAACATTAAAAATAACCCGTACAATTCATTGTTTACATACATTTACATTCCATAGTACTTATAGCTTATCGCAAACTATTAATACCAGCCAATATTCTAATACAAAATTCTTTTTATATTCAGACAAATAATTATACACTCACGTACAAAAATAAACTATGTAAAATATATTTTCATCGCTGGTATTTCAGAGATACTGTGTTGCTCACGACCCTGAAGGAAGGATAGGATGAAAATACACAAAATACACCCTCTTTGTACAGAATACCACTCCTGATTTGACGACACAAACCAACCACTACGATAAACCAAACATGATCTGAGGCAACATGCATGTTAATTATAGGTAATGAAAAACTTATTTTGCGGAATGTGTGTATTCAAGCACTTAAAAACTTGGTGGAAATGTAATAAAACTTGGTGATTTATTACAACGATAACAATATCATATCACATGGACCATATAATTAGCAGTACGGGCACACTGCTGATCACATGACAATAAGATACAGCCCCCTTTCGGAACTGGAGACATGTGCTCTTTCTGCTAAGGAAGGAGTCATATAGACGTTGTACGATACTCTGAGGCAAGTCGGCAACAAAGCTCTTGCAATTGTCCTTGAAATTGAACAGATGGACATCAGGTCAGAGCTGACGTCCGATCTGATCCCAAACATAGTCTATCGAGGACAGATCGTGGGAACTTGCTGGTCAAGAGAGTACCTTGTATATGGCACGTCTCTAAGAAACAGCTGCTTCATGTTGACAGGCAGGCATTCCTAAGACCAATGTGCAGAGAAAGAAAGAGCATTGTTTTTTTGAAAGAATGTACCACGGTGATGTCTCTTAAGGGGAAACACATGAGGAAGTAAGATATTGATATGTCGCCAGGGCCTCCCGAAGCACTATCAGTGGCATGCGAGCTGACGCCATACCCTATGGCTTCCCTCTCCTACTAATGACATAAATTTGAACGGTACACATTTTTGTTCATGTGTAATATCATTTACTATTCATAAAAACATATATTTTTTTGGGTGAGTATCACAGAGGCTTAAAACCAATACACGTGTTAGTCTGAAATTATCAAGGAAGCCTTCTCCCACTGCAGCTCCTGTGCTCCCGTATTTGTATGCATGCACGTCTTTCACTGTGGCATTTTACAGAGTCCCTTGCCTGAGGTCCTCACTCTTTAGATATCAATGTGTGTGGTTTTGCAATCCAAAAACACGGTAACGACTGAGTGTCCAGATGTTAAAGCCTGCGTGAATTAAACGTTTTTCAAAAACTAAATACCAGCTACCCGAAATTAATGTTTACACTATTTCTACATTAATAAAATAAAAAATATTAAAGTCAATCTGATGGAGCGGCATATATTTGACAATATAAGGACAATGTTATGTGCGTGCGAATGTGCGTGTCCATTCTGCTGTTGTTAGTTCTGTTTGCAGCTACCAGCTGCAGCACTACAATGGTAGAGGACATTGCGGAGGTGACAAGGCTTTCTCTTGAGCAATTTAAGTGGATTTCTAGTTTTTAATTGGAAATGTGATAATACGGTTGAGGTGCACAGACGATAAAGGGCAGAATTCGATACTGTACCGCCATCACATTTAACAATGACGCTAAAACGTGACACCTTTCATAGAGCGTAAATATGTGCGATGTGAAGAAAGGACTGTACGGCTGAAAGAGAACGACTACAGACGAAGGAAGTGTAGTGTGGAGATTGTGTTGCACACATCCCCAGGTTCCTCTGGTATTTGTAGTCCATGCGGCAAACAGCGCATGTCAGGTGTCATTAAATAAAGCGTCTGTCGCATTTCAAAGCAAGTAAATTAGAGGCCCTTACATTCCAAGATTAATTCACACTATGAATGAAGGCGAACCAGATAGGCATTACGAATTTCGTGAGTAGTTGTGAACATGTGCAAAAACAACGAACATTTTACTAATGTTATTGTTTAGCTTGGTGAGGCAACTTTACATTTGAATGGAACTCTCAACCGCCTCAACTTTGTCTTATGAATCGATTAAAATTCCTACATTCTATTAAAGCGAGCCGTTAATATTGCAGGGTTGTCATTGTAGTGCGATATGCCTATCAGAGAAATTGTGGAGCCATTCTCTTTGACGAAACGATGACAAGTGAAAGATACTCTTTCATGTTGCAGGAAAATATTGTGCCACTATTTACACTCTGTACCCAAATTACGATTGATTTTCCAGCACGACGATGCACCGCCACATTACCATCGTTACGTACCGTCGCTCCTGGATGAAACGTTTGTTGGAAGGTGGGCAGGCTGACGAGGATGTATTGAGTATCCATCCAGATCTTCAAATATAAAGCCGTAAGAAATGTTGTGCGGGGAACTCTGAATAACACTGTGTACGCCACAATGTCACTGACATTGGTTGCCATGAAAGACTCGACTAGTCGACTGCGACCGCCTGTGAATCCACTCCCTTGGAAACCGTAGCTACGCAATGTCGATCTGCTCTACAACATTGAAGACAATGTCTTGCTGCTTATAATAAACATTTGTGACCATGATTAACATCCGCATACACCTAATATTGCCCTTATATCTTCAAATATACGCAATACTAACATATTGTCTTCAATCGTTTCTCTGTTATTCACGTGTGTAAACATAAATTTGCAACTTTCGGTATATTACAATCTCTGTCTTGTAAATAACAGGGTTGGCTCTTTCTTGTTTACCGTGAAATGTATGATTAGGTGACATATTTTACAACTTGTTAAATAATAAAACCAAACGCTGAACACACGAAGTGTTTTTTTGAAAAAAGAGCTATTGTGTATTTGTACCATAAGAGAAAATTTAATTTATTCTGTTGTTCACAAATATTAGCTAACACATATACGAGTTAGGAATGTTGAAAATTCTGGTAAGAAGGAATTTATTCACTTCTGATTGTTCGAGAACATATTATTAATTATAAGATAAATAAAAAACACTATTTGGAACGGAAAAGAATTTCAATTTGGTAAGCTCACTGCTTCCCTGGTATATTAATAATTATTCTTTTTTATGTTTCCACATAAACGCACATTTCCTGAAAATAAGTTACATGAAGTACAATTTGAAAGGTGTAATTTAATAATTTTACATATTAAGTGAAACGTGACGTCATGGTGGTAGGATAGAGATGGGATGGTATCCAAACGTAGAATGTTACTAAAATAATTATTTAAATTTACATTAATTATGGTAATAAATCCAAGGTGCAGCAAATTTTAAACTACAGAAGTTAAAATCTTTAATTACAGTTATAATAATGTCATAACTTTTTCTTAAATATTACTTTTTTTCTGTCACAATGCCATTAAGTTAGTGTTATAAATGCGACGTCTCCATTTTCTGATGGCGCCTTTACAATGAATGAATTCATTCAAATAAATTGTTAGTTCTGTAGTTGCATATTTTGAAAGAACATTTTTTTTTCTATTCGTAAACACTGGAATTTAGTTTTTAACTTTCAAATACCTTTGAATCGTAGAACTATTAAGATTTTTTTTTTAATACATAATAAATTACGCTCTTAGATTTTGGCAGCCTCCTATTAGCAATCGTTAATTTTAAATTTTTGTTATGCAGTCATAAACATTCTAAATTAAAGTAACTTATGTAAGTGTTACTGTTACCTGCATGGTGTGAGTGGTGTATGTAAAATATGGACCCCGCTGGTTACCTGTGTTCAGTGTGACTCGCGAGCTGCGTTAAGCGGTAGTGCTGATGCTGCTGTATGAATGTGCGCGCCTTGATATTGCTGTGTGACGGCAGGACAGGTGTCCTGCTGCCTCTGCTATCGTGGACATTGCTTGCGCCGCCCTCCAGAGGGACTTTGGATGCGAGGGTGTGACGTCAGCGCTGGTTGGTGTTATTGATGAACACTGCGGTACCGTCGTTCTGAAACTTAGAAGCGAATTTATTAACAAAATACATTCACAGCATTTCGAAACGCCTTATTTAAAATTTTAATTTAAACAAAAAAGATGGCATTAATAGTTTATGAGGAGTATGGTTGTTTAAATTTAACTTAGGAATTTAATTAGGATTTTATTATATTTATGGTTGTACTATATTTCTGGTTCTGTCCGAACTTGGAAGTTTGTGTGTCGAGACGTGCGTTAAGGGTTATTTATTTCTGAATAGTTTTCACCAATTATACTCTCCGGCAATAACATCTTTATGGTAACTAATGTTACAGTTTTTCATCAATTTCTTAGGCATTATATACAATAAGGAAAGGTTACACAAGTAACTATTTGCGTACAAATGTGTTTCTCCGAATATAATTTATTGCAGCTATCTATGTGTGCGGATAAAACATTTAATGAATAAACTGTAATTAATAACGAGGGACATCAACATACAATATAAGTAGAACATTTTAATACTGATTATGCGAAATATAAGATGGTTGTAGAGAGGACAGGAGTTTAAAAATAATAACTAATTACAACACCACTTCCACAAGAAAAGGGTACCATACAGGGTTTGGGGAAATCTAAATTCGATGACTAACACCAGCGAGATTAAAATGAAAGTGCCTTCGTGGTACACTTCCGCACTGTGTACCACAGAAGGACCCCACAGCACGTACATAACATCACCAGACTGCCCCCTACTGCCTGATCTCTTTCAAGGCCAGTAGAGCAGAGAAGACAGGCCTTTCTGGCTCGATTAACACTCCGACAGAGATCCAGGAAATGTTTCCTAAGTCTCTAACGTGAAACGAAAGTTTGACACCCATGGTAAGAACTTCTAACAAATAGGCCAACGTGGATAAACCATGAGCGGACAGTCACAGTCGAAGTGTGTGTGTCTCGGACAGTATTCCCATTTCGTTAAATACCCTTGTCATTGCACACAATTATTATTTCTTGACGTTGGTTTCAGCAGTCTACGCATCAAACGAATGACTGGCACAGCGTGTCTCTTGCACGTCCGAAGGCCACGAAGATTGGCTAAGTCCTTGGATCACAGAACTGCGTGAACCCAGCGGAGTTCATTCTGCCCCATGTTCGTATGGCAACGGATTGTAGGAAGTAGGTACGAGTATGGGAGTATTGGGAACCTAAAACTAGAACGGTACAAATTAGGTTTAAAGTAGGCATGTGGAAATAAAATTGCGTGGCTTGCGCTGGCACGCAGTTTCACAAACACTGCGGCACTCGAGCGAGGAACTGCTGATCCGAGGAATGTGTTACTTTGGTACTTTGCAACTAGGTCGCGTCGCCTGGCATGTAGCTGCCTGCGACTTCTCGCCCAACCATATGGCAATCAATAACGCAATGCGGGCATTATGTCAGGAAACTACAATCTCGGAATTTACTGTCATTCCTTATTTCTACGCATGTTATGAGAAATTTCTTAAATAAACTGTATTTAGACAAAGGTGGAAGTATCATAAAATCATTTTACTATATGTGTGCACAGCAATATCTTACTACTTACAATATGGTGTACTGTATGGATTTTATTAAATTAGCTTGTGTTGAATGTTTATTTAGTTAAAATATTCACGGCGTTAAGATTCACTATCACAACCATAATTTCATTCCAAATAACAATATCCAGTGCACACAGAGGAATTAAAATTTAATTTTCATTACTACAAAGTGTTTCTTGAAGTAAATTGTGCACAATTTAATTTATGTGATTAGGGACATACGAGTAATTAAAGAGTACTTACAATTCAAAATCGGTTTCTTATTTAGGAATCAACTATTTACTCTGTAGGCTTAATTATTGGGTTATAAAAGATAAATTTTTATTCCTCTAATGTCGATATTATAACATTTAAATGGCATTGCATCTGAAAAGTTAAAAAAATTTTAATGGTAACATTATACATGGCTGAATTACTATCACAGCTCCTACGGAAATTAGCAAGGGCGGGGGAAATAAGTCTAATGTGGAGGTAGATGGAGAGTAATGGATGCAAGGCTGCAAGGCCCCTGACCTGGCCTCCTCAATTTGTTACAATATGATTGACAATTATTCATCATACTTTAACAGGGCTTTAGGTGCGAAGCAAGTTATTGATAATAGTTTTGTAATGTACAGTATATGAAAGAGGTTTATTTAAAATTAGGGTTGTACAATATGATTTGAATTCAAACATGTTTTGATATGCGCAGGGAAGCTATATAACAATACTGAAATATTAATTTACATAGATTTAACAGCCACATTCTCAATACAGTCTAATTGGCGAGTCCCCACCTTGATCATTATTCCGGAGGTCGATTAATATCGCGGAAGTCGACGTCCGGACACACCCATCAGTGGTCTTCTCGTTCCCTATAGCTCTAAGACAAAAATACTTCGCCCACGGATTACACTACCCTATATTGGCAGCGTTGACACTGTTTACTGGACTGCGGAGGAGGTTTCTGTGGTATGCGGTTTCATAACTAAGTTTAGCAATAAAGACCCGTGTCCTGGATAAATATGAGAAGGTTTTATCAGGCTGGCCCCTCAGCTAAGGCCTGATCACAACTCGTAACAAGTTGTTTGCAAACTAGTTTACGTTACAAGGTTTTCTTGGGTAGAATCCCGGAAAGGCACGTGTGTATTTGCAATCGTCTCACTATTCTTGCATATATTTATTGTTTCATCTCTAATGATTTTACTTTTAACGCCACGACAAGTCCTAAATACCAACTCAGCTTTTAAGAACATATTTCAAAATTAATTGCACCCTATTTTGAGGAAAGTAGGCTCATTCGTTTACTTTCCGAAGGAAAGAAAAACTTTTAAAATCACTTTCCTTCCTGTGTGCCTATGTGTAAGTGTGGGTGTTTGTGTGTGTGTCTGTGTTTGTGCGCACCTCCTTTCAACTTGACATGTGGCGTAATTAGGAGTCTTAAGTAGAGCGGCGCTGTCACTAACCCATCCCCCCCAGCTTAAACCAGTGTTGGCGCTTCGGAAGACACGTGTCGCTCGTTCACGCGTGTCGAGGTCAAGCCGAGAGGATGTAGCGCTTCCTGGCCATTACACGTGTCGCTACAACGCAGGCTGCCTCTCACCCAACTTCCCATTCCCTCCGTAAACACACCCAGTGAAACTTGTAAAAGCAGAGAAATGAAGAGATAGTCAGCCGTATTTCGCCTGAAGTTGAAAACACGCACCGAGAAAAAGCTGCCAAGTTTGGAAAGTGGTGCTAAGAATCCTCTCCCTCCCCTTAGTTAACCACGTGACAATGCGGACATGCACCGTGGAAGAATAAGCTGACAGTGCAAGTTTCAGGGTGAAGTCGACCACCTTCCCCCCCCCCAACCTTCACGAACCATGGCGCGTGTTAGAAGAGCTTTGTACTGCAGGACACAACCTCCCCCTTTCCCCAACAACAAGAAAGACCCATGTTGGAACTTATAGGGAGTCGAGAAAGCATATAAGCCTCTTTGCAGTGAGGTTGGGATTCAGTTCGTTATCATCAGTGGATCAGTTAGTTCAGTAGATCACCGAACAGTTAGTCAGTACTGCACAAAGAGGTCAGTCGTAATCACAACCGAGAAGGCCGGGAAGATCGGAACCCGGCCACGTCCGTCAGGGTAACAACGAGCAGCAGGTGGCGCGGAGTTCGGTACCGCCACCGCGGGATGAGCAGGTATTCAGTCGCAACATTAAGGGGTCAGCCAAATCGGGAAGCGAGATGCGGAAAGCAGGGCAGAATCAGAGACAGTTACTAGAGTCACGTCGGACGAGTAGTATCACCACGCTGGGATGCGTGTCAGTCAGTCAGTTACCACATCAATCAGTCAGTTGCAATGCACAGAGAAGACGGATTGCAGTAGTGAACTTCAACGAGAAGTGCCATCTCGAGCTAGTGGGACTATCCAGTACAGCTAGTAGGTGTGAAGGATGGGTGGATAACTACACATAATTCCTCGTCGGGACGTGGTAGGGTAGTAAGCAGTCAGTTACAACCCACATCGAGAGGAAGCCAGCTGCGTGCAACAAGCCAACCACAAAGAGCCTTTCACTGGGCCATCCAGCTCACCAGATCTCATAAATTGCTGGAACGAATCCGGGCCATCCAACTCACGAGACCTCAACTGCCGGAATAACTACCATGCAACATATGCAGATAAGTAACCCCGTCATCAGTTAGGCACCTGTCCTAAAACCTATGCCCACTAGAGCATCGGAAACTTAGCCAGAACAGTGTAACCAGCCCTTCAGTTCTTGAACTCACCGGGCGTTAATGAATGAGTGAATTCTCGGCAGTAAGTATGTATAAAGTCCAGCAACATTGCCGGGAATGTGTAAATGAATTTCCAATAAATAAACTTGTTCTAACCTAAGAAGTCGTGATGAAGTTAGTGTGTGATGAACCCTCAACCTACAAGGCACCTTATAATCTGTGCCTTTGAACATTAACTGCCGACCCTACGATCCATTCTCTACACCACAGATGGGGAGTAGCGTCAAACTCTTGATCTCCTGGAGCTAATTTCACCATACTCGGTACGGATAGGTATGCTGCTTAGTTAGGACACCTAACTTTTACAATTTTTGACAATGCTGGGTACAAAATTTTAAAATGGTGGATAATTTTATTTGATGTGATAATTTATGTCTCATGAACTATTCATCCGATTGAACCTTAATTTTGCATGATGCCAGAGTATAGTGTCATCATTACATATTTGAATAAATAGTTTTGTTAATCTGCCATTTTAGAAGATAGCACTTAATGAATAATAAATATTTTACATACATTTTTTTTTTTAGATGTTCTTTCCCAATTTGGCACGCAAGTAATAAATGACAGGCGAGGTAAACACAAGTGAT
The DNA here is from genome assembly GCA_002778355.1 of Clitarchus hookeri. NCBI lineage: Eukaryota > Metazoa > Arthropoda > Insecta > Phasmatodea > Phasmatidae > Clitarchus > Clitarchus hookeri. The sequence continues at coordinate 13,924 of NQII01007636.1, forward strand.
TAAACTTGATTAGGTTTTTATATTCAAAATTACAGATTATACAAATATTTTATGATTATTTGAAAAAGCTACCAATTTCGAACATATTTTTATGCTGGATGTATCTATTACAAGCATTATTTAAGTCACTACACATCCTTTTTTGTCAACCATTTTGTTAGATAAAAGCACATAAAATAATAGGTTTTTATGTTATATCTCCGTAAACAATTTACCGATTCCTCCCAAATTTGGAGTAAAAATAGTATTACTGCAGATCATAAAAAAAAATTACGTGTTAAGATAATTAGACCATTATTAACAAATAGGGAGTGACATAGGCATCTAAGGTAAGTATACTTTAATACTTCATCTTCAACACTGGAGGCAATACCAACTTAATTTTGTATGCTTGCAGTGTATATTACAACAATAAAATGCACTTACACAGAGCATTTTTTTTCTGTCATATTGTAAGATATGCGACATGAAATAAAAAAAATATGTATATATTATAACAGGAACAAATNGGCAATACCAACTTAATTTTGTATGCTTGCAGTGTATATTACAACAATAAAATGCACTTACACAGAGCATTTTTTTCTGTCATATTGTAAGATATGCGACATGAAATAAAAAAAATATGTATATATTATAACAGGAACAATTTTCCATTTTCGTAACAAATTTGGCATACCATTTTCACTGTAGCAGGTGGTGTATAGTAATATGTTTTAAATACACCAGGCACTTATTTTTCAAAATGGTGGCTAAATAAACATTTTATCTCAGTATATTTTATTAACGAAACAAATTCCATTTTCACTTTGTATGCTGCACGTACAAATTATATCCATAAAATTTGTGTATTCATAGCCTCAATTCTCTGCCATTTTGTAGGCTAGCGTCACCAAAAAATTAAGTTTTCATGTAGTATCTCCGGAAAAATATTAACACATTCTTACCAAATTCAGCGAAGGAGTACTATTGTCGTAGGCTATATAACTATGTGTATTTTTTTTAGTGTTAGAGACCCTTATATTGGGAATGATGGCTAAAGTATAATTTTAGCTTAGTGTGCTATATCTGCGAAAATATGTAGGAATCTATTTCAGCTTTACTTTGTATACTGGCAGTATACAATCATTGAATGTGCTAATACTTAACTTTTTGTCCTCCATTTATGATGAAGTTCGTCACATCAAAAATATGGAGGTTTTAAGCCATATCTCATGGACAGTTTATCCGATTTTCACCGAATGCTTCACAGAAGTAGCGCTATGATAGGCCATGTAAACTTACATGTTTGAAGCGGCTCAGTAATCAGGTTTTTTTAAAGGCGGGCTCTGTTGATATTTTATGTTGGTAAACCGTATCATTTGGAACATTAGACTTATTAAATTCGAAGCTGATGCTCAAATCTAATCTACGTAATGCAGACTATTGCACACTAGCTTATGGTTCGAGATTTTCTGGGTTCGATTCCCGGGTAAGGCACGTGTGTATTTTTAATTGTCTCACTACTGTGGCATATATTTATGGTATTATTTATAATGATATTACAATCAACGAGATAAGTCCTACATACCAACTTAGATATTAAGACATTATTTTTAAGGTAATTGCACCCATTTTGAGGAAAGTAGGCTCATTAATTATCTCAGTAACTAATTTTTTTGTTATGTTTTGGATATGGGTGGCTCGAAAATTGCTGCATTACCTTTATTGGTGGTAAGATTTGTATCTGAAATCGTATTTGTAACTGGGCACTTGGAGGGATATATTTATTATTATGATTGACATTGATTGGTTTTGAATTTGTTAACCGGCTTGAATCTAGGAGCTCAATTATGAATATCAGTGGTAATTTTTAGCCTACTTTCGAAAGGAAAGATAATTCTTATGAGAACACTCTTCTGTCTGTGTGTCTGTATTTGTATATGACTGTGTGGACAAATTTAGTTTGTTTTTACTCATAGTACCGCAATCAATTTCATTAAAACGATTTAAGGAATATATATATATATGATTGAAGAAGAATATTGTTAAACATTAGAATCACATAATGCAAACCTTCATTTTACGTGTAATGAGCTGGAATAAACATTGTAGGACAACACTGAAATAGGTGGGTTCTGTAACACAATCAGTTTAGTTCAATATCATAAGAAACATGGCAGTGACTGTAACATTTATATTTAACCATTGAAACTATCTCGTGGCATTACTGACATTGCGTGTAAACTACAGTATTTGTTCTCTTATACGTTATCAAACTAGGAGCATCGAATCCGCTTGCTCATTATGGACAATGAATACTGGGTTCACTATATGACTTGAACTGATATTTCATTACCGTCTCTCTCTATTTCTTTCCCTTTTTTTCTCTCTCTCTCTCATATTATTTACTGTTTTCTGAAAAACTGCCAACTAATACCACTTCTGTATCCCATATTAACTGTATAGCAGTGTATTTCATTATACCTTTACATTTTATATTTTTCAATTTCTGCTGGTACAAGTTAGTTACTTTCGCTGGCAATATGGTTGAAATAAACATTAGGTTTTTTATATGTTTATAATATATGCACATACTTTAACGTATTCATAAATGTTCAGTGACGTTCAGGCTAGATATCACCCTCACATCACACTTTATATGAAGGGATTTGCTAGTATTTTGCTGCCACATTGAGAAACCAATATTATTATTAAATTTTATACTCGTCATAAAATAATCCGTTTGTTGATTAAGTGAAATATTACAAACATACGTCATTGCTTCACTTGAGCTGAGTATCGACTGAATCTCTAGCTGGACTTCTGATATTTCGCTTTTAGGTGTCTCTTTTGGCAATTATCAAATGCTATTTTTCAATTTAAAGGTTTTTGGCTTGCTTTAGAAGATATTTTCATAGCCTGTTTGCTGTTGACTGGGTATTTCGTAGCAAGTCCACTAAGAATGACACTAATACTTCGACATTTACAAAGAAAAGTCAAATGTTGAATCACTTGGACAGGAGCAATGAAGTAGTGGCGAATGTTTCAAATATTAAACTTAATAATTCACCCCTATTGCAAGAATCTTCTAAACACTTAATTTGTAGCTGGGGTTGATTATTGACTATGAATACTACTGGCCATAACTATAAACCAGATAAGCGATCGTTCTCCTGCCAGCCAGCTGCCAATGATACAGTATAGCATGTTTGCTGTTAATTAAGCCTCTTCGGAAACACTGTGCTTAATTTTCATTACCATCGCATCGCATATCCCTCATGCAAAGTGATTTCGTAGAGGTGCTTTAATTTTGCGGATCTATCTGGGAGCAGCATAGACATCTTGTGTATACTCGGGCTACCATACTGTTAATTCATTAGCTGATGTCACACTGAGTTTCTTCCTCTTTCGTAGTACGGTATACAGTCACATTATTACTCCTGTCTTGTTACCGGTCAACATTCCGTACAGGGCGCCTTGAAACCACTACTCATAAGCTCTTGACGTAACACGTGAACTTCCATACATCCCATGCGGCAGGTGAATACCTGCCTTAATATGTGGTAACCTTGACAGATACTCTGATATACAGAAAAACGTACACTACTCATCTCCGTTTATGAAAACAACATTTTACTAATTGTTTACTACTCTCATTAGGTAAGTTACCTCTTACTTTATTTTCATGTTTGCAAAGATCTTGGTTGCCCTAATGTTTCTATGCCATCGAATTACTTAGCGAAATTTACAGACTTATTTAAGATGTAAGTAAAGTATATATTTCACATTTCATATGGCACATTGAATGAAATTATTTCTTAGGGTTTGCAAAAACGAATCGGTTGATGCTTTACAAGACGAATTTTTCTTGTGATAAGAGAAGATTGTGGTGCGCAGTAACTCGTTCATTGATTACTACTTAATAGATTAACTAATAGGAAGGTAATGTATGTTCGGTGCCAGCGTGCTGCGTGGGTTGGTGCAAGGGAGTCCGAAGCTTGGTAAGAAAACCGTAAACATCAAGCTCTTGCATTTCATTTCTATGACGGCTATCTTGGCCACCAGTACAAAAATCACCTGCTCTTGCATTACATTGCAATGGGGGCCATTTTGTATTCAAAATTTTCCGAACCTTACGATAAAATTTATTTTTTTCAATTAATTTTTTCAACATTTTTTCAAATTTTTAAAATTCTCTAATTTTTTTAAAGTTTAAAATTTTTTAAAAAGTTGAAAGTTTTTTTTTTAAAGTTTTATTAGTTTTTTTCGAAAGTTCCTTGGTGGCCCTTTTGTTTTCCTACAAAGCCCTAGACTTTGTGAGATNAAAGTTTTATTAGTTTTTTTCGAAAGTTCCTTGGTGGCCCTTTTGTTTTCCTACAAAGCCCTAGACTTTGTGAGATAGCCACAGGAGGCGCCCTATCGCAACGCCCCCTCTCCATTAAATTGCCCGAGGCTCCGAGTTCAAATAGCCTGAGGCTAAGAGACTTTGCGAGTATTTATTAGTAATTTAGACGGGGGCCGAGGTGGAGCAGTTGATAGACATTATGCTTAATTTCATGCTCTTGCATTCTATAGCAAGAGGTGCTGCGGTGGCGAAGTGGATAGACGTAGCCCTCGGCGTCTCCCAGCAGAGGCCCTCACCACGGACGCCACGACGGGGCCATGTTGGAGCAGTGGATAGATGCCACGATAAATTTCACGTTCTCGCATTCCATAGAGAGGGGTGCCGGGGTGGCAGAGTGGATAGACGTAGACTCAGGCGCCACCCAACAGAAGCGCCCACCACGACGCCATGACGTAGCCTCGGGCTACAGTGTGTCCCGGTGAAGTGTTGGATAGAAGCCTCGTTTCTTGGGGACCTAAGTGCCTTGCTAAACCTCACGCTCTCACATTCAAAGGCTAAGGGTGACGCAGTAGAACAGTAGATAGACGACACGTTAAGTTTCATGCTCTTGCATTCATTAGGGAGGGGTGCTGCAGAGGCTGAGTGGATGGGCGTAGCCTCAGGGGTCTCCCAACAGAGGCACCCACCACAGCGCCATGACATAGCCCTAGGAATGATCCCACAATATAGGGCACTGACTCAATTTTGGGCAATGAGGATTTGAGGATTTTCATGCTCTTGCAGTCCATGTTAGGGGTATTTTCTCAGTGTCTTCCCAAATGCGATTTTCATTTAATTCCCTATTACTCGCTTATTGGGGCCACGGTAGAGCAGTGGACAGATACCATGCTAAACTTCGTGCCCTCGCATTTCATAGCGAGGGGTGATGTGGTGGTGCGGAGGATAGACGCCTCACTACTTGGGGGCCGCAATGGAGCGGTTGATAGATAGAGCGTCAGACGTGTTCCTATGTTGACGCCACGACTTCATGGCATAGCCCGGGGCATCACATGAATTTCGGAAATACACCATACAATTCTTTTTATGCATCAACACCCCATAGCCCCAGGCGATGCGTGGTATATTGAAACGTATTTCGGAATGTTATATTTTTCTACTACAAGTCCTCATGCTCAACCGGTATCACCAAGAAATTCTTATTAAGCAACACCACTTATAGCCCCAGACGTTACGTGATTTTCTGAAACTTATGGAAAGAGTTCCATAGCGACTGTGAGGCTACAGTGGTGCGGTGGATAGTCGACACATTGCCTCAGGCGGTGCGGGGACTTGTGCTAGCATTTGGATGGGGGCCGCAGTAATGCAGTGGATAGACGACATGACAAATAACATGCACTTACATTCCATTGCTTATGGCCCCACAATATGGAAGAGTGGCTACATTTTGAGCAACGAGAGATTTAGGGGTTTTATCCGTGTCTACCAAAATCCCTACCACGACGTCTCGACTGGTCCCTGCTTAATGTTCTTGCATTCCATGTTAGGGGTTGTCTCATAGTCCACCCAAATTTATGTATCATTTAATTCCTTCATACTAGATAATATTCATCATGTTCACGCATTCTGTGGCTCCCTACAGCGACTCCACCTCCATTTGGGCAACGATAGCATGGTGGATAGACGACACACTTTCTGGGGCTGCTGTGGTGTGGCGGATAGACAACTCCTTTAACACATACAGGCACACAAATACACATGGGTCCATGCACCCACATGCACACACACACATTCACACACTCACGCACAAACTCACAAACACACAGTTCTGTAACTTTGTGGACGTCCACATCACTCGAAATCGGACGTTCAAGACTAACATTAGTATCGAGGTTTAACCAATTTGCATTACTGTTCAATAGGGATTGTGACACAGACCGCCACCACGTTTCCTGTCCGCATGAGTGATGTCGACGAAGATAAAACTAACATCTTCACATTACGCCATTGAAAGCTACACTACCTAGTACCGTACGGGGTAACATAGCAGAACCGAGTAACTGCGGCAAGACATGTATGCTTCTCTGCCTTCTGGATTAACCCATCGGTCTTCGGTTTAAGAATATTTACCAATACTCAAAATCACAATAAAATCCAAAGTACTTACGCCTTTTACAAATACTACAAGCTGTGGACAGAATAAGTTATTTTCCATTCAGTGACAATGACGTGGTTGTGCAGCGAAGTGATGCATTACCAAACTTTGTGTTTACTTTCGACGATTTAGCATGTGAGAAACAGACGCCAATGCAGCAGTAGTTCAGCACAGGTCGTCATGTACCAAACGGATTCGATTTACCAATGTCAAAATTATTCACGCATGCCCAAACGGCTTCTATGTGACAATGCTAATTCTCTCGTCACGACTCGCTTATTGTGAGCCGTGGTGGTGCAGTGGATAGATGACTCACTTCTTAGCAGCTGTGGTGGTGCGGCAGATAGACAACTCGATTCTTGGAAGACACAGTGGGGCGGTGGATAGACGAATCGCTTCCTGCGGATGTAGGAGTTTAGTGGATTGACCACTCGCTTCTTGGGACCACAGTGGAGCGGGGGATAGACATAGCCTCAGGCATGTACCTACAACGACGCCCCTGACTACAGGCGGACTCCCGCGACAACACATGTTGTAACCCAAAATTTCCTAACACAACTCTCTACAACGAATCACCATCGCACCAGGCTGTGCAGCTCTTGTATTACATTTCAATGGGTGGCTGCGGTGGTGCAGTGGGTAGACGACTCACTTCTAGGGGGTCGCTGCGGTGTGGTGGATCGACAACTTACTTCTTTGTGACCTCGTGAGGAGGGGGGTGGATAGACATAGCCCCAAACACTGCGGGACTTGTTCATGCATTTCCACAGGTGACGCGGTAGTGCAGTGGATAGCTAGACAACATGTCGAACTCAAAGCTCTTGCATTCCATTGTGTCTGTGGAGCTGCGGTGGTGCAGTGGATAGACAGCACACTGGCTCAGGTGATGCGAGGCTTGCTCTTGCATTACGACGGGTGCTGAGGTGGTACGGTGGATAGACGATGCATTAAACTTCACACTCTTGCATCCCACGACTGTGGTGCCGCAGTGGTTAGACGACTCACCAAAGTTCACACTCTAGCATACATTGACATTGCCCCCGACAATGAAAATTATCACTTTGTCGTTTAAGCCCTATGCGCTTTTATAGGCATAATTGACCGAATTCCCGAATATTTTAAGATATAGTCACCAAATTTGTACAACGCATCACACCCGACAACGAAAATTATAACAGAGTAACTTATGCTTATGTATACTTACAAGTATAGTTATACATAATAATAAAACTAATAATAATTGGCGACGTGTTGAAGAGAGCTGTAAAATTCATAACATATATATCACCCCCGTCAACTAAAATTACGACATTGACATTTGCATTCTAAGTCTACTTATAAGCATAGCCCAAAATAATTTCTGAATCATTTAAGATACAACTACCAAAAATCGTAGCATAGTCATCACAGACTCATAACATAGGCAGCATTCGCGTAAACGAAAATAATAACAAAGTCATTTATGCTCTATAAGTACATATAACCATAGTTGCAATAATTGTCGACCTGTTCAAGATACAGTCCTCAAATTCATAACATAGACAACACTCCCGACATATTTAAAGATACACATCTCTGAGCGGAGACGCCAGGCTCATGAAAAGGTCCCATCAATGACAAGCCAGCACCATCCATCTTAGCTGAAAAATGTTGGTGTTCATAACAAGGTCATACAACTTCGACGAAGCAAGAGACTTACCATAAAGGACGCTGCCGCACACAATGATAAAGGCACCTAACATGTTACGCAAGGCTCTCGAAAGAATCTTGTCACTGACGAAGCTGGCCGCCTATCATAAAGAACACTACCACACACAAGTATAGAGAAGTATAACATGTTATGTGAGGTTCTCGAACCAATATTCATGCAAGTGATACATCACTGCAACACAGCGTTGCAAAACACGCAAATAAAATATTTATAAAACAAATAATTTTATACATATAAACACCTAGGTATATTGTAGCATAAGCAACGTAAACATTATGTTATGTTAGACGAAAAAATATATGTTGTGAAGTGCAGGAACGTTAAGGTCAACATGACTATACTCCGTCTCAACCTGATATAAAGAAATAACATGAAAATAATATATTAATAAGCATATATTAGCAAGCATCATGTAAAATGTATGTCATTTCATGGTCGACAGCGGTGGAGTAGAGCAGGTTGTTACTACTACTACTACATTCATCTACTACGAGCATGTTGTGTGCTACAATATTAAGCTGGAAACAATGGTGAAAGACTTACTTTTTGCAACAGCAAGAAGCTCTGAAGAGACTCTACAAGCAATACAGTATAATTGCCACTACTACGATTGTAACTCTGCTACAATATGAAAATGCGATCAATGGTTGAAGACTTTCCATCTGCAACACTGACAACAGCAAGATATCCTGAAGAGACGTTGTTAGCATTCCGATATCAATGTCACTACTGTGGAAATACAATTAGTAATATATGTAATTTTTAGTTAGCATGAAAGTGCCCATTGTATCTTCAGCCCAGCACACCAAGCTTACCACTGTGATAACTGCGATGTGGTGTTTACCCACAGTGATATTCTGTATAGACATGACAAGAACTGCAAAGGACATGTGTATAGTTCATCGGCGAGCGAGTGTATGTATTGCGGTAACACAATCAGTAAGAGCACCAGAACTAAACATCATGAAGATAGCAACTGCAAATTCGCCACCATCTGCAAGACCTACCCATGCCTTACCTGTTGTATGATATATTCTAATAAGAGCGACTTAAATGTTAACAGCAGGAATTTTTTTGCAAAAAAACACTAACATAATAATACCGCTTGAATAAAGAATATGATGATCATGAATAAAATATGATAATGTATTATTATTATTATTTCAAGTCTGTAAATTAAGGTTAAGTGTATGAATTATTTATATGTTATTCAGCTATATTTACCCTCGAAAATTTTAGGTTCAATTCCAACACTAGGAAAACCACTAGATTTTGTCACAGTCTGAAAGACAATTAAAAAGTGGTTGTGTAGTGTCAAGTCTCGAACTCTGTTCCCTATAGATGGGAATGCTTGAGCAATACACACAGAAGCACTCACTACCATTGAGCATGTATCAAATATGACTATGTATTCTTATTATGTCAAGTATGTAAATAAACGTCAAGTATACAAATTGTTTCTAGGTTATTCATTAATTTAAAGAACTTAGTACCCTATCGACTGGATGCTTGAGCTATACATAAGGAATAACTCACTAGCAGCAACGAAAATGACTACATGGGTATATGTATATATACGTCCTAAGCGTACTTATATGGATTATTAACTATCATTTGTAAACCAAATAAATATGAAAACATTTGCGTAAATAACCACAGGATGGATAACTAACAACAAACTGTGATATGCAAAAAGCAAGATATACACAAATGTGATAGACGCTTGAGAGACAGAGTCGTGGTATTTCTAAAAAATACCTATATGATATTATAAACTATCTTCGTCAGTCCTACACAAGGGTCGACAGCTCGAATAATCGCTGACATGAATAACACTTCACAACCAGACAGAGAAATAAAAAAAAAATTACGATACTATACATTACCAGAACGTGCTGCTCGGTACAACAAACTAGCAAACAACTTCCTTTCAAACCAAATTATACGAAATAATTTCATATAGTATACAACGCTGGCAGCGGAACGCGACTGTTGTCGTATTCCAAGGTAATATGTGAGGAAGCTCGTCATGAGCACCGTAGAGGTCTTGGAGAGTTAAACGGATGAGACAGAACACTAGCTGAGAGAGAGTTATGTCAGACTCCAAGGTAGTGTGTGTGAATAAATACTACTATGACATGACTGTTAATAAAAGTAAAGTTATATACATTATTTTTAAATTATTCATGAATCTTAACGCATGCTCATGTTAGGTTAACCTCCATCACTAATAAAATAACGGATTTGTTTGGGAAATTACGTTTATAGATTTTATATAGTGTCCAGTCTCGAACACAGTTCCCTATCCGGGGGGAAATTTCCGCTGTGTAGTATGGAACATTGTGTAAACAATAGAATGATCTTATAGTGGTCAGATAACCTTATCACAACAACAATATAAAGATTAAACCACCTGCAACAATCAGATACCGAGCTAGCATACATATCCTTCTCACACACACGTACATCCTGAAATAAAATTCGACTACAAACAGCAATATATATATCTGCAGCATATGTTCTTAGCTGTTGCCCATGCCTTGGTGGTTTTCGAGGTAGTGCGCTAATGCAAACAGATATTAATGTAAATAATTATAACCATTTAACAACCTTTATATATTGAATGTACTATACGTCGGGTAAGTCGAAAAAAACTTTTACGAAGCTGAGAAGCATGCCTATTTCCCTGTACTCCACTACAGAGAAATTACAACAAGAAGGTTTTAAATTTGCGCAACCACAGAAATTCACATAGATGCTAAGCTATCGTGTACAACAACACTCCTGTGTGAAGGTATTATTGAGGAGGAGTCTGCATCATAGAGGAGTCAACATTATAGAAGAGTGCGCAGAGGGGAGAAGTCTGCAGACGAGATGAGTCTTCAGAAGAGTGTATTCAGCAGAAGGGAGGAGTCTGCAGAAGAGAGGAGTCTGCAGAGGGGAAGAGTCCGCATAAGAGAGAAGTCTGCACAGGAGAGGAGTCTGTACTGCATAGTAGTACATATGCTTATGTTTGCATATACTTGCATATATTGATAAGTGTGGAGAACAAGCAGTCCAAAATGGACTGTTTGCACACATGTAAAACTTCACCAAGTGTTCAACAATTACATGGAAAATAATGCAGTTACCAGGGTAAGACCTTCAGTTAAAGTTGCAATGCACGACGACATGAACAGAGTGAGTGTCGAAAGAAACCGGCCTCCAGAATTATATCATGTGATATGTGTGTTGCGACATTTTGTAGAAGTGACAATCTAAATAGACATACTACTATATGTAAAGGTAACACAACTTTACTTGGCACAAGACAGCAAGCATTGAACTTATTGACTCAGACAATACAATGCCTGGCCATAATACTGATACATCATGTAACCTCTTGATTGTTCCATCGCCCATAACATTATCCGGACATGCATCAAGTTGGGAGGCGCCTGAGGCTATGTCTGTCCACTCTTCCACCGCGGCACCCTTCGCTATTGAATGCGAGAGCGTGAAATTTATCGTGGTATCTATCCACTGCTCTACCGCGATCTCTGTCGAAATGTAAAAAAAAAAAACCCTCCCAAATTTTTGTAGCCCCAGGATCTGTGATGGCGTCGTGGCAGGCATTGCTGTAGGGACATGTCTGCCCGAGGCTATTTCATGGCATCGTGGTAGGCGCCTCTGTTGGGAGACGCCTGAGGCTACGTCTATCCACTTCGTTACTGCGGCCCCCCTCGCTTTTGAATACAATAGCATGAAGTTAAGCATGACGTTTATCCACTGCTCCACCACAGCCCTTGCCAAAATACCAAAAAAATACACTCAATGACTCGTAGTCTCAGGCTATTTAAACTCGGAGCCCTGGGCAATTTAATGGGGAGGGGGCGTGGCGATAGGTCGCCTCCTGAGGCTATTTCTTAAAGTCCGGGTGTAGTCTTAGGGACACACAGTATGAAGCTATGTAGGAAAACAAAATGGCCACCATGGAATGTTCAAGAAAAAAATGTAAGACTTTTGAAAAAAAATTTAAACTTTTTAAATAATTCGAAACTTTTGAAATATTTAAAACTTAAAAATTCTTTTTAAATTTAAAAAAATTTAAAAAAATATTTTTTAAAAATAATTTTGGGATATTGTTGGTAAATTTTGATAAAATAATGGCCGCCGGCGCAATGGTGTGCAAGAGCAGATGGTTTTTGTACTGGCGACCAAGATAAACCCCATATAATTGGAATGCAAAGGCATGATGTTTACAGTTTTCTTACAGAGTTTCGGGCTCTCTTGCTCCCATGAANAAAAAAATATTTTTTAAAAATAATTTTGGGATATTGTTGGTAAATTTTGATAAAATAATGGCCGCCGGCGCAATGGTGTGCAAGAGCAGATGGTTTTTGTACTGGCGACCAAGATAGACCCCATATAATTGGAATGCAAAGGCATGATGTTTACAGTTTTCTTACAGAGTTTCGGGCTCTCTTGCTCCCATGAAGCACACTGGCATCGAACATACATTACCTTACTACTTTAACTACTTACTTATATTTATAGCCTACTTTCCTACTGTGTGTCTATGTGAGTATTTATGTGTGTGCGTATTTGTTCCACTTCAACACTTTTCCAATTTTTGAACGAGTGAACCAGATTTCCTCCAACTAGATCCTCAGATAGCACTTAGTAAGGACACCTGACTTTTATATTTTTCGTAATTCTAGGAACTTTGTTTTGAAATGGTGGCCATTGGAAATATAGTCTGATATGTCATAATCTGGGATCCATTCAACCAATTTAAACAAAATTATGTATGGTGACAGCACATCTTGTAAGCATCGAATATAGATTTCAATATTGATGTTGGTCAATAATTTTGGAAGACAGCACTACATGACAAAATAAAGCTTTTTCGTTGATGCTTCTCCTCTCCCTGTGATATGATGTATGGGGAAGGTCATACGGTCTGAGTTAATTTTACCAGGCACAAACTATAAGGTGCCTTTAATGTTGGGGGCAACAATATGGTAGTCACTTGGTGTTTCAATTGACTGGGTTATATTGTCTGGAATAATAATGAATACATAACACCGAGATGTGGTACCTTGCTATTTGGGGGCCTTAAGGGCTAAATTAACCTGCTTGCTAACTGTTGCCGACGTCTTGGGGAGGGGGACGCCTGGCATCTGGAAGGTTTCATCACGCGACGACTTGATACTTAGCTATGCTGTAGTTATCGGTCTGTTGGCAGCAGGATTAGGTCCGGTGCTCCGGACGGCATTTAAAAGGCCCCGGTTTCTGTGATGTCCCTCCAAATCTGCGGATCCGGGTACGCTTCACGACATATGCCTCCACAACACGCCGCCGCCAGTTGTTCTTCACAGCCGAAGCTCAGAGCGGGGTTAGAACAGGCCCCTGTGATGGCCCTTGACCACCAAACCGGGGTTTTCACTTATTTTCGGCAGAGGGTTAGGAAAGGCAAGCCCCTCCGCCCCCTGTCTCACATATCCATACTGTGCTTACAGTGGTTTCCCGCCTCAGTCACTATTTTAAATAAAATATTTAAACTATTGTAAATAGAAGAATCGCTGACACTCCCCCGCCGTTTTATTTCCCCCGAGAGCCAAGAGTTAGCACGCGCGGCCAGGAGAGGTGAAACCGAGCTCAACGGGTACCGAGGTTAAACCGAGGTAGGGCAGCACTTTTCGCCCAAGAGGGAATTAAGACACATTCAGAACGGGGTTTCACCAGAAAAAGGCTGACAGAGATTGGCAGTTGTGCCACGAGTCCCCATCTTACAGTAGCAGAACTAAGGAGAACAGAGACACATAAAAACGAAAATGCAGATGTAAGCTAATGCCACACGAGTAAGACGAGAGAGAAAGGCTGAAAATGTTCCGCAGTGGCTGCTGGCAAACACCACCCACTTCCCCCTCCACCAAGAAAAGTTCTGACACATGTAGGAAGTTGGTCATGGTTCGGCACCTACCACACCCCTTCACCTAACGACATATATAAGGTTCACCGAAGCAAGGGCGTGTAGTGGATACATTACAAACCTGTCCACTGTGCTTACAGTGGTTTCCCGCCTCGGTCACTATTCTTCACCAGGTTACTGCATATATGGGAAATAAGCTTATGTTTGCAAAAACCGACAACTCTTCCAAATTACTCCTCCAAGAAGGGTATTCAAATTTTATGATATATAGTTCATAGACGTAAAATTAAATCACGATAGTGTACGAAGAAGAAGAAATGCATAATAGTTATAGTTACTTCAGCTGTGACGATTAAGTATATCTCAACTTTATTAGTCTCTAAATCATAAATAAATGTTTGCGTCACTTTAATTTTGATTGGCTATTAAATTCAATAAATTTTATTTTCTAGATTTCCTGTATGTAGGTAGTCATTGAATGGTAATACTAAATATTTTTGTTTAACACTTTCAAGTTTTTTATTTATGTCACTGTGACTAGCTTAGTCGTTTTTTTCTGGACCAGATTTAAAAACACTCAGTATACAAAATAAAATTAAATACGAACACACCAGCAGTTTTCAGTGTAGTACCACGACGTATGGCGATATCGCAGATTTAAAGCAATGCGTAACTTTGCCCAGTACGTAACTTTGGTCACAGAATATAACTCTCTTCTGTACTAACTACTTTACGACACAATGAGTCATTATCCATATCTACATCCTAATTTACACTGAGAATATTTCGATGCACTTTCACTGGATAATATCTTCTTGTGAGGTGGTGGCATGTTCAACGTTGCCCTAAAAATATTCACTCACGTTCACAATTATTCGTTGGAAGACAGTGCTAGTATGAAGGTGTTTATCATACTGCTGTAATAGGTATTTATTGAAAAGCTGTTTTGTGCTCTCGTGATAAGATGAAGTTTGTGCTTAGTAATAAAGTACTGATCTATAGGAAACGTATTTTTAAAACTGGCGATTTGCATATCCTTGGTTATGTAGAGTTTGTGTAAGACAAATAAATGTTCTCATTTCCATAATAACGTCGAAGGTTTTCAAGCCGAAAAACTGTCGGTCTGATGCCGCGTCGTTGCAGGTCTTTCCGGGGACAAATATTACGATGTTGAAGGCGGAGTTCAGCTCAAACTGCGAAAATACACTCGGAATAGATCGGCTTTAATTCCCAGTCTGGGTCAGGAACAGCTAAGTTGGAAAAGCTAGTACTGAGAGCCGCAGGATAACATATGTTCCCCGGCCAGAATGTATTATGTGAGAGGTGTTAAATGTACGGTGTGGGTAAAACCTGTGCACCATGATGAACATGNAAAAATACACTCGGAATAGATCGGCTTTAATTCCCAGTCTGGGTCAGGAACAGCTAAGTTGGAAAAGCTAGTACTGAGAGCCGCAGGATAACATATTTTCCCCGGCCAGAATGTATTATGTGAGAGGTGTTAAATGTACGGTGTGGGTAAAACCTGTGCACCATGATGAACATGTTTCAAAGGTACTTGCGTAAGGGGTGAATGATTAATTTAAGTTTTTAAAACATATGCTATTGTGTACTATGTCGCTACAGAAAAACAAAGTCTCTGACATGAAATAAACGTGGAAAAATTAACCAATAACAGCTGTCGTCAAAATATACAGGTAAATAAATAAAACGTTTAATAAATATATAAATATAACGTATAGTATTATTTATCTGACGAAATTCCTTGTTGTATATATTACACGTTTTATTAACATATTTTGACTAGAGCTACTCTTGGCTCGTTTTCATTATTAATCTTAAATGTCATATTCACCCCACTAAAACTGCAGCACACAGACCTTGAAAGAATATAGAAAGAACTTGAGAACTGTATTTTAATATCTTTAAATAATTCTACTTCCTTCAGTTTTTTTGTTGATATTTGCCACAGTATTTTCTTATTTTTTTATTACAAACACTTTAATACACAATTTTATATTTAAACCTTATTATTTTTTTAATTATAAGGAATAAGTACAACTACAAATTTTTTTCAACACCAACATGAAAAAACAAGGCATATATAAGTATTAGAATGAAATTTCCTTATAAATTATTTCGGAGAGTATATTTGCAACAAGGGCGACTCCTCATTTAATACAACACAAGCCAATTCTTATATTTCTAATTTTATTGACAGAAAAGTAATGGATTCAGTATTGCATAAATATATTTAATCGACAGGGGTGAAGTGAGAAGATGCAGCAGCGAACTAAGCACTCACCAGTGGATGGCGACGTCCGTTAAGTTTCCCATTTTCTGAAGTCGAGCATGGCCCCACCGGAAACCGAGTCCAATTAAAAATGGTAGGAGATAGGTTGGCTAGCTAGTCGAACACCGGGGTCATTTGAGGCCCTCTGAGGTGGCCAACAAGCAGACACTATTTATTTAGCATGGCAAATATTTAGAACCCTCTTCACTAGTACTGAATCATATGAGTTACTTGACAATATGGTGGGAAACCACTTTGTGGTACATTTGCCTGCCAAGCACGTCTTCAAATTTGTTGTCTATTAAATTTAATTATACTACTTATCAATCACCTAATAAATGCATCGTCTTATAAACAATATTGTTCAAAGCTTTATCCACTGGTGTATAACTTTACTTAAAGTAGCCTATTGAAAAAAATAACTTCAGATTTACATTATAGTTATATATATAGTAAATAAAAAATTCATCAAAATATAAAAGCTATTAAATTATTTTTATTTTATGACTTAGTTAAATTTTTTGAGGACAATCTTCCCGAAAACATAAATTACAAGTCCTGCAATGCCAGAAGGCAGTACTCACACGTGAGAAGAAATTTTCCTTACATAAATCTCAAAGATTCCACAACTGGATACAGTAATACTTAAGTAGAACTGATATTCAGAAGATTTTTTGTCGTATTACAATAAAACCCATGACATTAAATGTACGCAGCACATGGAGTTTCAAACCATAACCGCAATAAGAGTTAACCAGGGTATTTTAACATATATGACAATATTTTGTTTTGGGTTGTTAAGTTTTTATATTCCCTGGTTCAGAAATAATTAAGCACATTTGAAA
Organism: Clitarchus hookeri; assembly: GCA_002778355.1. Taxonomy (NCBI): domain Eukaryota; kingdom Metazoa; phylum Arthropoda; class Insecta; order Phasmatodea; family Phasmatidae; genus Clitarchus; species Clitarchus hookeri. The sequence continues at coordinate 31,166 of NQII01007636.1, forward strand.
AAAATCCTTCCACATAACTTTATGTATTTCAACAATAATTAGACTACATATGTGGGTTAATTTCTATCTTAAACACGGTAGAGCAAAAGTGGAGTTATTCAAATATATTTATATTCCTAATATCTTCATGTTGTAATTTAATAATCACACACAGAGTAGTTTTATGCACTTGGCTATATCTTATGTTTAAAACAGCAAGTTTGCAAATACCGGTTCAGATACAACACTTCCTTGCCTCAACAATTGCCAGTAAATTATACAAACGTGTCTTGATATACTCATGAACATCTGGATAAGAGACACTGGGGAAATGTCACTTTGATTTCCCTTCCGAATGGAATACCACCCAGCCACGCAAGACCGAGGTGTCGTCAGACCGTCTACGTAACAGTCGAGCACAGAATGAGGAAGAAACTATATCACAGCGCATTTTATACTGGTCAGGTCATTGGGGGCAGATGTATGGGGCACTCCAACTCCGAAGTCGTGCAGACACTGGGATGAGTAGTTATTTAAAGTATGTTCTGCTGCAACTGGAGCCATGGCGGGAACAAAGTTTCCTGTGGAACCGGCGCTGGCCTCACCAAACCTCCCATCCAGGTGGTCAATACCTATGAAAAGGTCATACCTGGAGCGCTTCTTTCTACTTTTACGTTATTTTCTGCAAGTAAGATCTAAGTCGGCTCTTTTCTTTCGCAGAGCACGACCGGGAACTTTGAATTTTGAATTCCGTCATACTTAGTCGGAAATTAATTTAAAACACATATCTTAATACTTACATAGACACATCTTTATACCCTACTGCGCTCGCGCTTGTCCTTTATTCACGTGAAAAGTTCAGTATGACAGCACACCCTTAGCACATTCTCAGCCCAGTGCACCCGGGCAGTGAGGAATTCAATTTGAGAGACAGCTGGTATCCAGGACAGTCTAGCGCTTCCTCGCTCTCCCGGCGCAAGGGGCATCATTCGAACCAAACTGCAGTCTTTCTTCGCACGTCTTAATTACACACACATTCTCACACACTACAATTCTCAGATCTTCGGTCTTGTTCATTCCTTGGAAAACTATCGTCATCCTTCCTTAATCGTGAATCATTATCCGGGGCCATTGTTGGGGTCGTATTCATCGGTGTTCCTGGAAATGGATCAAGTCTTATCCAGGAAGTCTCTTAATCGGGTTTTGTCGCATCCGGGTTTTGGTTAAGGAGCCGACAGACGTCTATGACTTAGGCATACAAAAGCTTGTAGAACGTTGTGACAAATGTTTAAACAAATATGAAAACTATGTAGAAAAATAGAGAAACATGTAAGGAATGAAATAAAAAACGTTTATTGAAAACGTTTGTTATGGTTTATGTTTTATAAGAAATTCGGACCTTACTTTCCGAATTACATTCGTACTTACATCATAATTCAGAAAATAATTAGATAAATATATACACACTTCTTATATGTGTAAAGAGATTTTACAAAAATTAATAGTGTGACAAAATACCGCCAGTCTACACAGTACGACGCCTGAACGTTTATAATAATAAAACAAATAAATGCACATATTTAGCTTTAAAGTTGTTAACATAAGACGAAACAAACTATACATTGATCGCACGCACGCCAAAGCCAGTGCGAGGTGGAACGCCATATACATGGACCACCTCGCTGCGCGCAGGCCGGGAACGTAGCCAGCACTCGCGCGCGCGTGATTGAGACAGGTTTTCATTCTGTAGCAACAACATGTTGTAGCCTAACTAGTCACTTAGACAGCAGCATGATCGTTTCACCCTCGCGTTGCCCTCGTCCTTATCGTCCACATGGAATAACCATGAGGATGGCTCCAAGGCTCAGGACCGGGCTGTACACTACGCTAGCAAAAACATGTGTGAGTATAAGGAAAGGTTAGTGACTTCGCAAGCATAGTGTACAAGTCAATTACAACTATGGAAATGATAAACGATCCACCTAAAAAAACCAAGCAGACAAAGAAACCCACTGACAGGTTTCAGCAAATGGGAAGAGTATAGAAGATATAGAGGAGGAGAAAAGGGAGACAGCGCAATCAGTAGCGAATAAAAGCAAGAACGATACGATCCTTTTACTACAGTGCTAGGAGTACCANACAGCGCAATCAGTAGCGAATAAAAGCAAGAACGATACGATCCTTTTACTACAGTGCTAGGAGTACCATTTATCATTCGCAACCCTTGCGTTAGTACCTGCATGAATGATTGTAGAATGTGAAATGGTACACACATACTCATACAAATAAACATAACCCACATGAGAAGATAAGAAAATCTCTTGCACGGCTAACAGCATGCTACCAGCCAGCATACCTGACAATATGAAAATGACTCTTGTAAGTGCTACAATATACTGCTGGAAAAACCAGTACAAACACAGGACATACTGGTAACGTGCCTGACAAGATCCTAATACCTCTTGCATGGGCTACAGCATGCTACTAGCCAGCATACCTGGCAAGAAGAATACGGCTCTTGCATGTGCTATAGTAAGCTGAAAAAACACACAACCATCAAGAATGGCATTCCTGACAATATGTATATGGCTTTTGTATGTGCTACAGTATACAGCTGGAAAAAAAGTACTCACAGAAGATCATACTGGTAGCATGCCTGACAAGAATTAATACCTCTTGCATGGGCTACAGCAAGCTACAAGTAGGTATAACTGGCAAGAATAATACTCTTGCATGTGCTACAGTATGCTAAGCAGGACATATGACTACCATCCCTCAACAACATCCCTGAAATGTTGAATATCGCTCTTGCGTATGCTCTAGTCTACTGCTGGAAAAAACACACATATATATTGTTGTGTGAGAGAGGAATGGAAGCACTTCTGCTTCAACAAACCCGGGGCGAGGAACTGCCTTCTAATATGCAATACGATCCCATTCACTCTCCTGGGGACAGACACATATATGATGATACACGCCTGCCCCAGAGGTGCTTTATTTCGGAATGGCAACTACAGGAGGTGATATCAATTGCGCCGTCCAGGATCTTACGTTTGGCGTCCATCCACGAAAGAGCTAGGTTTTTTGTATNCAGGAGGTGATATCAATTGCGCCGTCCAGGATCTTACGTTTGGCGTCCATCCACGAAAGAGCTAGGTTTTTTGTATATTCGCTATATACGTCGTGATGGTGTGACCTAATTATATTGACCTGTACCCGTGTTCCTTGCTGGTTCATTACAATGCATTTAAAATATTCTACGGTGATGCGATTCTGTACAACTCTCTTCTGTATACATTTCGCATGCTTCACTACCTTATCGTTTCAACGATTAGCATAGAGTTTNGATTCTGTACAACTCTCTTCTGTATACATTTCGCATGCTTCACTACCTTATCGTTTCAACGATTAGCATAGAGTTTCGCACTCAGCCTGACAAACTCGATCATGTCATTTCCTGGACTCTCATTCTTGGATTTGCCAACCACCCCTGCATTGGTGGGCGAGTAGCAGGTATAGGTGGGAGGGTAGCCGCTGGTGTCGAACTTGGTCATAAGTGGCGTGTCTGAGGCGAGGTCGCTGTAGAAGTCTGGGCAGGCAATTTACATTACAAAGGAGTCCAAATCTGTGTATATAAGATTGACTCTACTGACATACCGTGCCCTCATCCCGTCATTGTGAAAGCGGTGCATGAGCGTCTTCGATAGGTCAAGTGCGAGAAAACCAGTGTAAATGGGCTTATCAAATACAGTATTTTCATGGTCTAACTTTACCAGCGATATAGTTTCATTATAAGTAGTTCGTCATTTGAAGGCTGGTTTTGCAATTAGTTTCTTCGCCCAAAGTTCTCTGCATACGAGTTTTATTTGTTGGAGTTTACAGTAATTTTCCATTAGCTTGCCGTACATAGCTTTATTTATTAGCATGTATAAGTCCTTCTTCAGCTGTAATACATCTTGCACTATGCGCTGGGAAACCATAGTGCTGATACCACAGGATCCTCCGAGTCTGCAGAGAATGGTTTTCTAACATCTCTGGAAGTTTGTCTATTAGGACGTGGTCCCAATGCTTTCAGTGTAAAGGGAAGATAATCTAAAAATTCATACGAACATCAGAGTCCTGTTACTTAGCTGTTAAATGGAGCAGAAGAATGTGGGTATTTCAATTGTCATATTACTATAACACGTAAATTACTTGCATAGGATCCTGCAAAAAAACCATATTGACAAACTAATTTCCTCTAGTTTTATTTTCTTGCAGTTAATAGGCGTTGTTTCACTTTTAAAAAAATTTTAACTTTGTTCAAGAACTACACAATCTAATAATTGTTAAAATCTGCTCCTGGGGTGCAATTATAAGCCCTTGTCTACGCTGAATTCCAGAAAACCAGTACACCAATTACACTTTCAAATTCAGAAATATTTGCGTANTATAAGCCCTTGTCTACGCTGAATTCCAGAAAACCAGTACACCAATTACACTTTCAAATTCAGAAATATTTGCGTTGGTAGTTTTAAATAGTTCATCCGGTATAGGGTGGGGTGTTATTATACCGAAAAACTTAGTGAAATAGGCAGCGAAATATACAGGTCATTATCTACCTAAACGGAAAGTAAGCTTTTCCACAAGACCTTGAAAATCGAGTTTTTGAACATAATTTTTGTGAAATAAAGGAAACTAGGGTCAACTAAATTTCAATTCTCCCAACATTGTTCTATNAGTTTTTGAACATAATTTTTGTGAAATAAAGGAAACTAGGGTCAACTAAATTTCAATTCTCCCAACATTGTTCTATATTGTAGAGATACTGAACCTTAGAGCAATCGCTCATTAAAACGTCGGCCCTTTATTAAAATGGCAGGTGTAGCCAAGGAATTATGAGCGTTTGATGGTGTTTTATTGGGTAGAACAACCCAATTAACAAATATGTTCCTCCTGTAGCAATTGCCCAGGACGCACTGTTTTCGTGTAAAACGTACACAACACTTCGGATGCAGCGATACAGTGCCTAGCACATAGGCAATACAACCCTCCAGGATGTTCACAGTACTGAGCACTTTCGAAAGCCCGGGTTGCCATCTACTTGAATGCACATTGTGTATTATTCCACCATATGAATAATTAACATTACTAAGTGCCTGGACACTTCATTTATGCATCTGTCAAGGAAAACTGTGAAGTTGTTGGAAAAGTAAATATTTTACAAATTTGCTAGTTCTTACAATTATATGCAAATAAACCAGAAAGCAAAGGTAATAATTATAACAGTCATCAGAAGTTTTTCCGTGTCACTTTTCATTCAACGTGAAAGCATGGAACTGTTTTCCTTTCGTCGTTACCTACTTTTCTGAACGCATGCTGGTTATTATGTCCGTTAAACAATATGCACGTAGGTACAGTTACATTTTTCAAATGTTGATTTCAAAAGTGCTTATTTGATCGCGAACAGCCTTGACAACCGTGTATGGTATGTTGCTGTAAACATTGCACAGGCGATAAAGAAGGACATTTCTAACAGTGACATTTTACATGCTGTAATATACGTTAATAAGCTTGCACACTAAAGCGGCCTGCTTGTTACTGGTGATAGTTAACGTGTTATTCACTGCAGGAAGTGTTGGCACTACTTACTAGCGTGTAGCTGTATCGCTGCCAGCGAAAGTTTTGTGTGGCACTGTACATGTAAATGGCGAGTCCTGGGCAGCTGCCGCAATATGAAATTTTTTTTTTTAATTAGGGCATCGTGCTTATCAGCTCAAAACTTTATCAATCCTGATAGTAAGCAAGTTCTTTGCAGTAAGGGGGTGGCCACTCTTGATATTTTAATTGTGGTGGGAGATATAAATAAGTGTTTGCTTTTGAGTTAAATATCCCAATAACATCAAACAACGTCCGGATGATCGCAATTTAATTATATTTCGTATCCGATAGTTGGCATAATTGTTGTTCGTAAACACGCTATTCAATGGCTTTCATTACACTTAACATTCTGATTGGATGAAAAGTTTTCAACATAATTCCGATTCAATTTTGCATAAGGAATCACCTCCTAAAGTTTTTANATTTTCACCCTTCTACCACCAACCCTTATTTTTTTATAGCGATATTAGTAATTTAATAAATTTTACCCTAGGTTTATAACTGATCAATTATCATCGATCATTTATCGATCTAGGTTACATAAATAAGGGTGGTCCACAGAGGGTCACTGACAGCAAAACAACGTTTGCCGGGTCAGCTAGTATATGTATATATATGTAGTGATAGTCTAAAAGTTATTAAGGGGGGGGGAAGTTATTATTTGAAAGTATTGCTACTGAGGCTATTAAAGTTGCTTATAAAATCAGTAACCCGCTCGTAATAACCGCAGCAAATTAAACATTTTCAATTTAACCTAATGTCTAGCATTCAATGCGTCTTTTCTTTACAGTCAAATCACAGCTTTTCACAAGGAAATATAATAGTAATAAATATAAAACAGTAAAATAACAAATAATTTTATTTTAAATACACAAATTGCTATTCCATATTTCTCGTGGCAATTTGATATTGATGTTTTGAATTGCCACATTCTAAGTTTGGATGACTTCACAAAGCATAACGTCATAATATGACATAATATAATACTAGCGCAAATACTATGTCATTGTTTACTTCAAAGCTGAAAGAGTTTGAGAAACAAGTAGCACTAAGTTAACAGAGATAATAGTCTTTCTGAGGTTGCTTTCATGCAAATGCATTAAATTGTGTATCAGGCGATTATTTGTTAAATTGTATGTATTTGCTGTGAAGAAATATAATTTATTCAGCCTTTCCAAACTTCTGGCAGTTGTATTTATGTGTATATTTCCTATGTTTCTGTGTCAGTCAAGTAGGTTTAGAATGGTTGCTAAGTTTAATGGTTTTTTATTCTTCTATTAAAGAAAGCTCCGGAAAAGCAGTTGGCCGATTAAATCTAGGCGCAGTTTAGTTGGAGTGAGAGGGTAGATGCGATGTGATTATCAATGTTTTATTGTAGGGCTTCAGAGACGCAGTAGCGTGTTTTTTTTTTATTGACTGTAGCCACATCACTGGAGGCTTCGAATTGGCAGTTGCATTGGCTTGATGCGGCTAGCCTACGAGTACGAAGGATGGGATAGCGTGTGGTTGNCCTGTGGTAGCGGCTGCAGTTGGAAGCGACTGCCGCCATCCTAGAGAATCAATCTGATTGTCAACGCGTGAAGATGTATCAAGGCGAAATGTAGCCTAATACTTAAACAGGTTTTCACGGTTAAGTGAGCTCTTTAGAAATCAACCATTGATAAAGGTCACTGCCTCTACCTTGCGTATATTTTAACAAACAAGGTGACTGTCATGTGCCAGTAAAGTTGGCAACGACGGAGAGATAGTAGTCCCATGTGTTGGCGTTAAATTACAAGTCAAAGGTAATTAGTATTTTATTTTTAATTTTCCTTTTTTTAATGCATTAAATGTAAGAATATTAACATTTCGAAAATATTTACTTTTCTAGAGATTTTGCAGTTGCCCTTGACCGGCGCTCAAATAAAGTGATCAGGTCCATGGTGACGTCAATTGTATATATGGTGACAGAGTGCATAATGGATATACCAGCAGATCTTTTCGTCTCGAAAGTTTTCACAAATAAGATGGCACTTGTCGGATAAGTACCCAACACCTCTCTCTTTGCGGCCATGCAAGAGGCCATAGGGAGCCGGCAAGGAACGTTCCTCCTGTCTTCGTAAAATATTTCGTATGCGAGGTTTTCTAGTCTGAACCCGCAATGCCAATACTGCGACNAACGTTCCTCCTGTCTTCGTAAAATATTTCGTATGCGAGGTTTTCTAGTCTGAACCCGCAATGCCAATACTGCGACACTGTTCTCCACGTCGCTCCCGCTCGTCATCTTGCGAACGATTTAGTTCCTCTGCTGTGTCGTGAAAGTGAAACTGCATCTTCCATTACAAATTTCAGTGGAACTGCCTGTTTGGAAACTACTNTTAGCTACTGTATGCAGAAACAACATCATAACAAAAAGGTTATTTAAAGAGAGAATGCATCAGAATACTCGATGCCTGGTTGACCGGATGGTTGACATATGTAATACATGTAGTGTTCTGGTTGCTCCTCTTCCACATCTGTGAATCACATCCGTGCACCGGCGAATCAGCAGAAGTGTTTTCTCATTTTGACACGTGTCGGTTGTTGCCGATAATCCTGCTTTTCCCAGAACTTCTGCTGTTTCTCCCGACAAACGTTTTCGTCGCTCTTCCAATATTCATCGACCTTTCATCCTTGTCATTGGCCTCGGTGAATAGATTATCCACGAACACTTCATATTAAGTTCGTATAGCATTCATTCATACGTTGGGGGTGTTACGGATTGTTGTCCCTGCCAATCATACGTTTTAATTTCGCCAATCTTACCTCTCTAGTTCAGAGTTCATACACATGGAAATACACACAAGAATGGTGGTGTTTTATTTCAAATTACACCGACGTGCAATTTTTTTAAGTCAGAACATATATTTACACATTCAATAAAATTTAAATGTTGAATTACAGCAAGTATTGTTAGATTTATAGTTTTGGAAAATATTCTTATTTATTTGTGTAAAGTATAAGCTGGAAATGGAAGTTGAGAATAATTGGAAATAACGGTTTTTAGAACCAGTCCACGTCATTAAATTTTGTAAAAATTCTGCGGGCCACAATACGTAACAAAAGTCATGCCGTATTTTCAGAAAGCAATAAGCTATTTTATTCACTGCTGCCCCCTCTGGAATATGTCCAGTTACATATTTACTTTAGTAACGTTTTATTACTTGTACAAAGAAAGTCCTTCGAAACGTTGTTGCTAGAAGAAGCTTTTGTAGGATTTCGTAAAACTGCCAAAATATTTATTTGCAGTATTATAAATGACAGGTAGTGGAATGTCGTCTAAAACGGAGACGGCGGGTAGTATGGGGACGTTTTATTTCTCACAGTCCAGTGCTGCTATCTGTTTCCAAGTGCTCTATTTCGAAACTTTACTGTCCATAGATTTGTGTGGTAGAGCCGTTTCAGCGGAGAACTGCTTTTGTGTTTTATGGAGTTNTTTTATTACTTGTACAAAGAAAGTCCTTCGAAACGTTGTTGCTAGAAGAAGCTTTTGTAGGATTTCGTAAAACTGTCAAAATATTTATTTGCAGTATTATAAATGACAGGTAGTGGAATGTCGTCTAAAACGGAGACGGCGGGTAGTATGGGGACGTTTTATTTCTCACAGTCCAGTGCTGCTATCTGTTTCCAAGTGCTCTACTTCGAAACTTTACTGTCCATAGATTTGTGTGGTAGAGCCGTTTCAGCGGAGAACTGCTTTTGTGTTTTATGGAGTTGTTAAATTTCTTCGTAAAATTTTTTTGATTTTTCCCCTATTTTCTGCTGGATGTCATGAAGCCACAAATAAACATTGAATATCGGTATGTATGTCTGTGCTTCTTATGGTTTTCAGCTCTATTTTGACATGCGTTTGGGTAACTTCCCTTACATACGAGTGAAAATACGCCATAGTTTTCAACCTGAATCATGGTCTGGTAAACCGGAACACTTAGGGCTGTTAAAAATGGGGACGTCCCCGATTTGATCGAGACAAAGCATTGATAAAATTTATTTTTTATTTGGTCGAATGTTAAAAGAGTCGGTGTTATTATTTTTATAAATTTGTTAAATATATTTCGAGAGATTATTTTTCTATAGAATGTTAGTGTGAATGCTACTCACAATAGTTAAAAATAGAATCAAGAAAAATTGTGACATAAACATTGAAGTAATGATTGTGTTCAATGTTATTGATGAAACTATTGCTTTATTTTCAGATGTCCCGATTGAATTANAAACATTGAAGTAATGATTGTGTTCAATGTTATTGATGAAACTATTGCTTTATTTTCAGATGTCCCGATTGAATTATATCAGAGGAAGACTGACAGACGCAGGCTGGTCCAATCAAGCATGTATAGAGCAATACAAAATACTTTTAGAAGGGAAAATGTTCTACGTGAACATCTACATAGTGCAACAGAAACCTTTCGAGAAAGAAAGGATAAAGTGTTTTACAAAGGGGTTTGTCTTCCGAAGAAGCTGCTAAAAAAAGGTTAGGTAGGTACCAAATAGTTTCTTCAGAGGCTCAAAGAAAGAGGTTTATGGATGATATAATATATTTTNAAAAAGGTTAGGTAGGTACCAAATAGTTTCTTCAGAGGCTCAAAGAAAGAGGTTTATGGATGATATAATATATTTTAATCAATAGTGAAGCCCCAGCAGTCTAATACAAGGCCCAAAAATATAGTATAACCCCGACCATCTACTCCCAGTCCTAAAACAATGGTATAACCCCAGCCATCTACTCCCACCCCACAAGAATGTTTGTTACCCAGCCGTTCCCAGGTCTACAACAATTGTAGAGCCCCAGCCATCTACTACCAGGCCTATAACAATGGTAGAGCTCCGCCAACTACTTGCAGAACTACAATAATGGTGGAGCTCCAACCATGTACTCCCAGGCCTTCAACAATGGTAGAGCCCCAGCTATCTACCCCCACCCCACAAGAATGTCTGATACCCAGCCGTTCTGAGGCCTACAACAATTGTAGAGCCTCTACCATCTACTCTCAGGCCAGCCCCACCAACTACTTGCAGAACTACAATAATGGTGGAGCTCCAACCATGTAATCCTAGGCCTACAACGAGGTAGAGCCCCGACCATCTACTCCCAGCCCTTCAACAATTGTAGATGCCCAGCCATCTACTACCAGGTATACAGCAATTGTAGAGACCCCACCATCTACTCGCGAAACTACAATAATGGTGGAGCTCCAAACATCTACTCCCAGGCCTGAAACAATGGTAGAACCCTAGCCATATACTCCCTCCTCACAAGAATGTTTGATACCCAGCCATTCCCAGGCCTACAACAATGGTAGAGCCCCCACCATCTACTCGCAGAACAACAATAATGGTCGAGATCCAACCATCTACTCCCAGGCCTACAACAATGGTAAAACCCCAAGCCATATATTCCCACCTTACAAGAATGTTTGAAACACAGCCGTTCCCAGGCCTACAAAAGTTGTAGAGCCCCAGCCATCTACTGCTAGTCCTAGAACAATAGTATTTTTTATGATTGTGTTTTTGGACTGTGTCCATTGCCGACATGTGACTAAATTAAAAAACGCTTACGCAGAACTCAGTATGACACAAACTAAAATTTGTTTTAAAACGCTACATANAGTATGACACAAACTAAAATTTGTTTTAAAACGCTACATACAGGTAATTAGGAAAAGTTTTTCCTAACTACCTGTATGCGGAGTAGTAAAAATAATTTTTACTTTTAGTCTGACTGAGTTCTGTCTGTGCTTTTTACTTCTAGGAAACAGTTTTTCGTATTTACCTGTCTGTGGTATTGTAAAACGATTTTTTTATTTTTATAATGCTGAATTGTGTGTGTGCGTTTTTAATTTATTCTCATTGTCGGCAATGGATACAATCCAATCCCACTATCATAATAACATGAACTAACGATTGCTATTAAACATCTTCCTTAAAATAGTATGATAGTTTGACGTAAATTTTGCATCTTGAAGTTATTTCTTGCCAAAACCAACTTTTTTTATTAAACATCCATTATCAATAAATGTCTTCAAGCGTAACAAAAAAAAAATATATTACAAGGGATTAAAGTGTATTTTTCAAAGATTGTAAATATGCAAAAAAAAGACATAATTCTTTGTTGGAAAAGACGTTCTAGTGTTTACTGCTGTATTAACTTTTATAGCTTCTTTAAATACAAAAACAAACTTTAATAATGAATACAGTTTGAAAGTCCACTTACAACTTGAATAAATACCATAAGAAACTAACACATATTTGTAAGATCGAATCTTTTTATGAAAAATGCATAGAAAAGCGAACTAAATGAGAAGAAAGAACTGCTGAAAACATGTTGTTATATGCATTTTTGGTGCCGCTCCAACGTCATTTATGGAAAGGAAAATATTCATTATTTTATAGCTGAAGTGATAGAACTTCTCAGCACTATAACACTCTTAACGCTGTAAAACGATAATTATGTTACGTTATGACTGATAAAATTGACTATCCGTGTCTTCTGAGTTATGTACAATTGTTAAGAGGACAATTATTTTGTGTTTGCCACAGAATTTAACAAGTAGNTATCCGTGTCTTCTGAGTTATGTACAATTGTTAAGAGGACAATTATTTTGTGTTTGCCACAGAATTTAACAAGTAGGAAAGTGTCACTACTGATTGCAGGATACGAGCTTCCACTTCCACAGATGGAGCGAAGAGTCAGTACGTTAAATAAATGAATTCCTAATGAACTCTTCTTATCTGCGTAAAGCTATATCTTTGAGAAATTTTGTTGGAACTTGTTTTACGTAAGTTTAACATTATCAACAATTATTATTATCATGTTAAGAGATCTGTTTATGCAGCCTATTTATAAAAAAATTTATGTTACTTATAATGTTATTAATTCAGTGTAATTTTAATTTATAATTANTTTATGCAGCCTATTTATAAAAAAATTTATGTTACTTATAATGTTATTAATTCAGTGTAATTTTAATTTATAATTAGGGGCAGGCTAGAGAATGCATTTGCTTTCTATGCAGGAAAACAGAAGCAGCTAAATAAACCAGCCGTACTGCCAAATCACAGAAACATAGAACAAATTGTTGGATTTAAAAAGGAGAAATGTAAGGGTTGTTTTCCTCTTAGGATGTATGCACCTATTAAATGTGGGTTTGACGAAATAAACACAAAGTTTAATGGTGAAATATAAAACTAGTTAAATCTTAATTATATAATTATATCCTTAAAACGTGATATCAAATAGCTTCTTGCTTTATAACAACACACATATAAACACTTAAAATCCGTTTGAGTATTTTTTTTAATTCAAGCATTAAAAATGCTTAAACTGGAAAATAAATGTTTCATTGAATTAGTAGTAATCCTTAAATGCAATGAGATATTCTGACGCTTGATATTTTAGGCTTGTTTTTTCCATATAGTCTTTAAAAGCAAATTCCATATGTCGAATAAAATATTTTAATTTAAACGAAATGTTTAGCCGTCTACACAAGCTCTGTTTAACTTCTGCCTGACAAACACTAATTCAGTTACAAATTCCAATTCTGGGTGTGTTTAGCAGCAGGAAAAATGTATAATATTTAATCTATCACACAGAAAATTCCTAGCGGGCAAAGCAAAGCGCCAAAAAATTTTTTACTTTTAATCGGTTCACAAAAATTTACATTCCAGGGAGTTGAAGCTGCGTCGTTAATCAATTGAGAAATTGAATGACACGGAAAATTATTTTATTTAAATTGCTTATTAAACCGAAGGATTGTTCGTCAAAGTCGTAAAGCTAACTTATAAAAATATAGTCAAAATAAATCATAATAATTCAAGTAATATGAGTAATGTGGTGCATGGTGTAATCGAACTTATTTTGTAGGATATGGTTCAAATGATTTTACTGAATAATACATTTAATTGAACTCGTATGTTCTAACGAAGTGATCAGTAATGANGGATATGGTTCAAATGATTTTACTGAATAATACATTTAATTGAACTCGTATGTTCTAACGAAGTGATCAGTAATGATATCAGGTTATTTTTTGAGGGTATCAGAAACTGAGTTTTTTATGCAATTACGGGTTGTAACATGTACAATTTAAGTGAAGTGCTAGTATTTTAAAGTTAAATTTGACTACTAATTTAGAGATNATTACGGGTTGTAACATGTACAATTTAAGTGAAGTGCTAGTATTTTAAAGTTAAATTTGACTACTAATTTAGAGATTTAATTAGATTTATTACTAAACCCATCGCTATTGTTTCAGCTTGACACGAGTAAAAATGGAAGTGAGCGCTCACATCTCCATACACAAATAGAGAAAGGAATGTTTTGGTACAAGCCTAGAAACTATTTTGGAAGAAAATAAATCTTAAACCGCTAAGCATTTGCTACGTATTAACAGCATTTAAATCAAACCGTCTCAGTTAGTGAAATATTTAAAGTAACCTATAATTGAACTAAAAATCTTGAAAGTTTAATTTATTTTAAAATATTGCGGGTGTGTTAGGATCCCATCTTGTTTGTGTGCCGCACTGCACTGCACGGAGGTGGTCTAGTAGATCCTTAGACGTTGTGCAGTGTTCCTCATAGGCGTGACAAGNGTGCCGCACTGCACTGCACGGAGGTGGTCTAGTAGATCCTTAGACGTTGTGCAGTGTTCCTCATAGGCGTGACAAAGGACTGGTCCATGTACGCAAATCACCATACATCAGGAAATGGATGAGATTCACTGGTGTTGTACTCTGTGGCTTCCAACCCCAAAACACGTAACAGGACGAGACTCACGATAGTTTACACAATATTTGTTCGCTGAATAGTACCGCAGATATATCTACTCTTTCCCTGGCTACAATTTATATTAAATAAAGGCGTTGACTCCTGTGTAGTTGTAATGGGTCCACTATTATCACAATACTGTCCAACACTTGCCANATATTAAATAAAGGCGTTGACTCCTGTGTAGTTGTAATGGGTCCACTATTATCACAATACTGTCCAACACTTGCCACGCCTGCAATGAGGGAAACGTCTTTTCCAGCAAACAAAATATCTGTTTTATACGACCAAAAATATGTAAAGTTGCCCCAACAAAATATTTTGTTGAGTAAACAGAACTTGAAAAGCAGAAAAATTAATTTTGTTCATTTAACGAACTATATTCTTGAATAAACAAAACCTTTGTGTTGGGCAGAAAGAAAAATTCAATGTATATATTTGTTTGGCCACTCATTTGATTGCCTTCGTTCTAAAATACTGCTAGAGAATTTATTTGAAATTTTTGTAACAGTCGTTGTTAGCGAATAAATTGATGCTCAATAATTGTATAAACTTGGTATAAATATCGTAATAAAACTAGTTCAACAACAAATTAAAAATAAGACTGTAAATCTTGAAATTTTTTTCCGCACGATGTCCAGTATTTAAAATGTACGTATTAAAAATAATTCGAATTCGATTAGTTGTTACTTTAGCTGAGGTCGCATAGACGTAGCACTCGGAATTGTTGCTCTACGTTTGAATATCTATCGGGTCAATTACTTTTTTATATTTAAAGAAACTCTTTTATATATGCAGAGCAAAGAAAAATTTTAGTTTGCACAAACAATTTATTTTTTGGGTAAACAAAATAAAAACAACAGAATATTTTTTTGTACCCATAAAAATAATTATNTGCACAAACAATTTATTTTTTGGGTAAACAAAATAAAAACAACAGAATATTTTTTTGTACCCATAAAAATAATTATTTTGGCTGTGGCAAACCAACTCTTAATTGATTCAAGAAAGTATTTATTTGAGTGTGTGTTGTTCCCGTCTTTGTGTTGTCTCGTCATGGATAGTAGCTTTTCGCCAAGGAGGGCCTGCTGTCTTACCCGACGGACATGATTGTTGTCGCTTCAGCCAGCAGGGAGGGTTGAAAGTTGACATCCTTGTCAGTTTCCGAAAAAGGGAGGGAGGGAGTGCAAAATCAAGACGGAGCAGGAAGCGGGATCATATCGAAAGAACGAGAACGCACTGTCGGAATTTTACCGCGACCACCGCACACACAAATAATTGTATCCTGGTTTACAAAATTAATTTGTTTATTTTCAACGAACAATTTTGTCGGTGCAGATATCAGAAAATATNAATTGTATCCTGGTTTACAAAATTAATTTGTTTATTTTCAACGAACAATTTTGTCGGTGCAGATATCAGAAAATATTTGAGGCACCAAAAATATTTTTTTTTGTCAGTTCAATATTAAGTGGTAAACACAAAATGAATTTTTCGATCCCCAATAAATGCAATGTTTCAGTAGGCAATGATGTGTTAGCCGCAGCAGGAATGGTGTGATTCTTGCAGCAATACTGGCTAGTCGGGCTAACNTTTCAGTAGGCAATGATGTGTTAGCCGCAGCAGGAATGGTGTGATTCTTGCAGCAATACTGGCTAGTCGGGCTAATGACACTGTTCTGATTTTTGCGGGTTTCAGCAGGAACGTATGGTCCAAGGCCTCGTCGACAGAAAGATCAAGAAAGGNTGTTCTGATTTTTGCGGGTTTCAGCAGGAACGTATGGTCCAAGGCCTCGTCGACAGAAAGATCAAGAAAGGAATCACGCAAACTACTTTGTTAAGGAACCAGTAATCCTCTGCAGTAATTTCAGACAACCGTTTAAATCAACACTTCAGAATAGCCGGCCACGGGATCAAATGCCGGGTTCTCTAGAATGAAAATTCANCGTTTAAATCAACACTTCAGAATAGCCGGCCACGGGATCAAATGCCGGGTTCTCTAGAATGAAAATTCAGTGTTATACCGCTGTTCCACCCCTCTTGATGTTAAGAGCTTGGACTTGAACGTTCCCATGCCACAAATCTAAGAAATTGGCACACATGCCAAGGTCCGATCACTTAACTTCACGGAAAGTTTCTTTTTGCTCTAANTGTGTTACCGCTGTGCCACCCCTCTTGATGTTAAGAGCTTGGACTTGAACGTTCCCGTGCCACAAATCTAAGAAATTGGCACACATGCCAAGGTCCGATCACTTAACTTCACGGAAAGTTTCTTTTTGCTCTAACTTGTATGTAACGTTTACTTTATTTGAATGAAGAGCTTATGAAATTTATTTTGAATATCCCTCATTTATTGATGTGTAACCAGATGGCAGGAGACCAGACGAAAAGGTGGCCACTTCACAATAAGCCAGCGCACGTGCGCAGAATATAACGGATGCAGTTTCGCACTCGCAGCAAAATGATGTACTCCGGACGTCACGAATGTTATTACTGCCAACTAATGCCAGGTGGCAGACAATGAATAAATTTTCAATAAACCATTTTACAAGCACTTAATGGCTAAAGTTCTTGCCAATCTATATTTTATTTTGCATTACGATATGTTGTTTTACTTGGAAAAATATTTCGCCTTGAAAAGTATCAGCCAAAAACTTTTTGTTAAAACACATATGGTCTTTTTGTGGTTTATTTGCATTTTTTTAATAAAACATTTGAAAAATCGTCCTATGTATGATGTGTTTGGTTGTTTTGAATTGAAATTTCACTTATCTATCATCTACAAATTAAAATATTTCATTTATATATAATATGAATAGAAACAGGTTTATGGTGTGTTGGTAAAGCCGTGATAGAAACCGTTTTAATACTCAATTTTATTCCTCTAAGTGCGTACGAATGCAGTGTAATTTTCTAGACTCGGTTCAACTTTGTTTACATGAGGTGGAGGGTTATCCTGGAGGAAGAAATTTTGCAGGACTTCAGAAAATTGTGAAGTAACCGTGAAGGACATATAAATCTTTCATTTAGTGCAGGGCCTCCCACCGGAAGCCCCAATGACGAGAGTCTATACCACTGGGCAAACCGCGGGTAGATCAGCCCTCACTGTTTTCAATTAACAGAATTTCCGCCATAATTTGGAACAAAGCTTTATAATTTATTTTGATCATCGGCAAGCCGTAGGGAATTGCTTTGCGCATGTTCTAAAATACGTAGTGCTAGACTACTGTGCCAGGATAATTTCTGTAACTGCAAAAAAAAAAAAAGTTATTTATTTCCAGGAGTTACTAGTGAAAAATTATTTAAGGAAGATTAGTTGCAATCGTTTAATATATATTTGGAAATTATTACTTATTCGGTTTCGTGCGAAAGATTTTATTGAACATTCCAAATTAAAGTTTTAACAAAATTAGTGAAAATCCAAACAGGCGGGGCTGTTGTCTCTTAACAGGGTGCCAGGTGTCCGTGTGATTCTCACGCCGTCCTTCTATCATGGCGATCCAAACTCGATTCTTGGCGATGTCATTTAGGATTCTCGCATGTGGGAAATGTTGTGGACGCTGACTATGACCGGCGCATTTACTCACAGATCTCCTGTTTTCCTCGGCCTTGCATTCCTTTGTTGCTTCATGATATTGCCTGGTTCCATACGTACGGGTACCATCTCAAGAGTTCCTCTTTTATAGTTCACATCGTCACCCTAGCCTAGTGTGCCAGCTTGTTTCCATTTTTTCATACTGTGTGTCTAAAGGCCGGAATACGTCGCTTATAATTACTCAAAAATGATTCTCATTTCTGTTACAGAAATATGTCATTGAAATTGCTAAACATCTTCAGAAAACATCGCTATACCAACGGTTTTGAAAAAAAAAGTATATTCTACTATAACTTATTAAATGGTTTAAACACTCGAAATTATTTTAAAAAAATTTAAAATTTGGTGTGAATATTCACTAATATCTGAGGCTAGGTTATATACGAGCTTAATTTTTCTGTTTTCACTCACCCCTAAAATATTATAATCAAAAATGTCATAAGCGAATAAATTTAACAATCGCCAGTTCACGAAACATGGTTTCACAAATTAAAAAAAAAGGGACAAATTCCTTGCATTACAATTTATCGAACACAGTGGTCGCAGAGAGCTAGCTCGGTTGGTCACAGTGGATAGACAGGCCACATTGCAGCATACCACTCTCCAACTCAATGCTGGACCACAACGACTTGTTAGCGGCTTTATCATTCAGAATCAGCTCATCGCTACGGGGTACAGATGCCGCCGCCCTGCTATAGTACATTTGCTCACCGCACGTCACTAACGTGGGTTCGTGAACACTGGCATTAGACCCTCGAACCATGGATAAAGGTCACCTCAACGAATGAGTCGAGGTACACGACGTTGGCGGGGTACGAGTGCGTCGCCGAGCATGAATCAAGGGATCCCTCATAATAGCAAGGTACAGTTCAGGCTGGTAGTGGTAGTAGCCTCGTACAGATACTGTTTACGTGGGTTAAAATGGTGCAGTGGTACACAATGATGACCGATACGGCTACCTGCTGGCATTTTTTCTGTGTGTAAAGCACGGTGCAGGGGAACTGTGACTCCAGCAAAACCATGCAACGGCCCACTGCTCCCGAATTGTGACCAAATTGTTGGATGAAAAGACCATAGACTGGTGTAGCCCCCGAGATCACCTGGCTTCAATCATATTGAACACAAGTGGGATGCTGTCGAGAGGAAGATGTCCGTGTGGATCCTGCTACTAAACATCTCCGTGCATTGTGGGAGGCTGTGATGTCATACATCAGTACGGCTTCTGATGACTTCCAGTGCTTTGTGAAGTCCCTGACATACTGCTTTCCCGCGGTTATCAGGGAGAAAGGGGCTGCTACAAACTGCTAGGCAGGTATCTTTAATTTAACTGATCCTATAGATTTTGAATTTCAGCCTAAATTTTAAGGGGGTAGTTTTGGAATTGATTGGTTTATTCCAACCGCATTATAAATGCTGGTTTTCCTTCAGGGGACACATTATATTTTATAAAATAATGCCATTGTATATTTCAGTCATGTGGTATGACACAGATTACATTTTAATATAAGAACATAGTCCTTTGATTATATTCACCATGTTTTTGTTCAGATTTTTTTTTGCTTTAATTTATACCGCCAATTGCTCTTAATAATTAAAGAATGACTTTTAATGATGATCAATGCAAAATGAGATTATAAAACTTTTCTCCCCTTCTCTTCCTTTCCCTCTCTCTGTCTCTCTCTCTCTCTCTCTCTCTCTCTCTCTCTCTCTGTGTTTCTTTGAAATTTTTACCAGTAACAAAATGTAACCATAAGTATACTACGCACGATAATAGGCTATTCGGTATAAATTATGTTGTGTAATTTCGTTGACAAGGTCTTGTGTCGTGTGTATTAAGTTATATTGAAAAATATGCTTCCTCTTGAATGCTACATATAAACACTTTGTTTGCGATCTTTTTGATTGGTTATTAATGTATTATAAACTTTGCGTTTTGCGTCATTCAAATATCGCGTAACTTTATCGCAAAAATAGTAGTATATATTTACTGGTGATAGGTATAATTTGAAAAAAGTGTGAAAGAGTACCTAAAACATTTAGTGTCATTTGAATAATTAAAAATACATTACAGAAGACTGACAATATTTGAAGATCCTGAATATTATGGTTCTGGTGCTGAGTTAAAATTAAATATACTGACATTTTGCATTAGCAACACACTTAATATAACCTACAATTAGTTCAAGTGTTTAAATCATTAGTATTAAAACGCATATGCGCAATATTATTATACGAGCTTAGTTAGCCATATTTTGTAAGATTTGTGTTTNTACGAGCTTAGTTAGCCATATTTTGTAAGATTTGTGTTTCGCGTGAAAAAATTTTATAGCTGAAAATAAACTGTGTATTACTTTCTTTAATGTATAGGTGCAAAACTACGATACAATATATTAAATATTAGNCACACTTAATATAACCTACAATTAGTTCAAGTGTTTAAATCATTAGTATTAAAACGCATATGCGCAATATTATTACACGAGCTTAGCTAGCCATATTTTGTAAGATTTGTGTTTCGCGTGAAAAAATTTGATAGCTGAAAATAAACTGTGTATTACTTTCTTTAATGTATAGGTGCAAAACTACGATACAATATATTAAATATTAGNATAGCTGAAAATAAACTGTGTATTACTTTCTTTAATGTATAGGTGCAAAACTACGATACAATATATTAAATATTAGATTAATTATAATACTAATAAAAACAATAACTTCCACCTTAATTTCTTACAAAACGCATGTTAGTGAAAGAAGATGTTGTACAAATAAGTAAGTTGATATTGTTTTGCAAAAATTCAATATTGTTCTTTATTTTAATATATGAAAACTTTGATCAGCATTTTAGGCTAAGTTTGTGTGTGGTAACAAACTGAATGAAGTACTTTCACAACAAATGTAAGAATATAGTAAAAAACATTTGACTTCTGTTAACGATGAGGTCCAATGAGACCAAAACGATATGGAAATAGAGCAGTGCCGGAATGCCGGAGAGGGGGGAAGCTAAAATAACCTGAGAAGATCCGNGACCAAAACGATATGGAAATAGAGCAGTGCCGGAATGCCGGAGAGGGGGGAAGCTAAAATAACCTGAGAAGATCCGCCGAGCAGCGCCATTCTCCAGCAAGATTCCGAGAACGACTCCGCCTGGAATGGAAGCCGGTTTGCCTTGGTGGCACGCGAACCCCCTATACAAATGTAAGACGATAACATATTGACAATGTTCTCTGTATGTGTTGATATTTTTTATTTGAATATAAAATNCCTATACAAATGTAAGACGATAACATATTGACAATGTTCTCTGTATGTGTTGATATTTTTTATTTGAATATAAAATTTAGTGTTACATCTTGATATGCATTAATGCTTTTCCTGAAGAAACGTAGTTGATAAACATTTGAAACATTAAAAAGTATGAGTCCTTCGTAGTTTTGGGATTTTCAAAATCTTGAAAATTAAAGAAAATCTGGAAAAATAATTTTTTCAATAATTTTAGTATTCTATTTTCATGTGACAATCATTTTGTATTATTTAATACATGTGAAAGCTAATTGGAACACACCTAACTAATTTATTCGCAAGGACATTTCAAAACTTTTAAGCGTAATCATGTAATTATTATCTACTTAAACGGATTTACATTAAAATTTTACTTATTAAAATTTTACTTGAGTGAATGAAATTTCATGAAATATATGCGCCCAACCACAAAAGATACCCAAGTAAACCCTCATTATTATCGAGAGGCCAATTAACGCCCGCAGAGTGAAGTTCACTATTTCCCATTCAAAAAGGAAACCCCCAATTCTTATTGCAGATTCGGATTCTACGTCTGTATATATGAAATTTTTTTAGAAACAGTTATGGCGATTCGTTTTAAATGGCGTTGCAATCGATAAAAATTAGGTAAACTTTGGTTTCGTCCATTGGGTACCGCCAAGTTTTCATTCCGGAAGGAATCTGCGATACATACGACCACTCTTGTGTCTTAAACGTGTTGTTCGGTCTATGTATATAAGATTGTAGTTCAGACAGCGATTAGTGGATAATCGTCTAGTTATTTCTGTTGCAACGCTTCATGGATCAACGTTCACGAAATGTAGCCTGTATGCAGATGTAATAAATTGTTGCAGAAAGTCACCTTGCCTCTTGCCTAGGGTTATAAGCTACGTGACACTCGAAAAGAGGACATGTTCAAGTAACTGGCATAACAAACCAGGACACTTGCAAGAAAATTACACGAAGAAAGCGGACCAATAAATCTACAATAGTTATAAATAAAATCAATAAAGTCGCAGGTAGGTTGAAAATATATTACATGAAAAATTGTATCCAAATACTGGTTTCGCATCGCTTCAAAAGAATGACCATATTTTATATGCAACAAGATGATGTNTGAAAAATTGTATCCAAATACTGGTTTCGCATCGCTTCAAAAGAATGACCATATTTTATATGCAACAAGATGATGCAATAATCATGTTCACTCTGAATATGAAAGTAACTTCAATTTAATTTGTAGGTGCTGCAGAATATATCTCAAACTAGTAATGTAGAAGTATTCTTTCAAAACACAGTTGTACATGAGCACTGGACACATTTTTATTAAATGACAGATAATCTCTCTCACACAGCTCAGTTTTAGGTACATCTCAATGGTTTTAATACAACAATTTTATTCTTCTTATAGGTTTCTANAATGGTTTTAATACAACAATTTTATTCTTCTTATAGGTTTCTATTTCCTAGCAAAAAATCATGAAATTTTGTATATATTTGGCACTATTAAACTTATAAATGTAAAACAAAAAACAGCCACGAAAAAATTTTACAGTTAATAAAGATAAAAGATTTGCANACTATTAAACTTATAAATGTAAAACAAAAAACAGCCACGAAAAAATTTTACAGTTAATAAAGATAAAAGATTTGCATAATTTTCTCCTAAAAGGTTACACTTACGCAAGAAGTTCGTTGACAGTGTTACTAAATCGTTAAAGACATATAAATGTTCCCTTCTCTTTCACTTTTATTGGCAAAGAGGACATTTTTTTTTGTAAAACCCGACCGGACATATTACAAGGCCTCTAAAAGAGGACATGTCCGGGTAAAGTTTATGTCTGGTAAATCTACCCTTCCTACCCACCATTAGGGTGCTTGTTTTCGGTAAATCTCCTTGCACTTCATCAGAAGGTACATTGCAGTTGCAAATGGGAAGGTCCATCCTTCATTACGGATTAATTTATCATGTCTTAAAAAGTACACAATGTAATTGAAATGTGTACATGTGAGGTGTCGTCACAGAGAATGCATAGGTACACTGTATGGTAGAAGCGCCACGTTCCGCCACAGTGCAACCGGGTACTTGGTTCCTACATCACATTCGCGTACCCCTTCATGTTATGCGGGTCAAATTGGGCATTGACGTTAATCGCGGTAAAAGTACTGTACATCAACAGTGTATGTGTCGACGATGTTTTGTCGAGCAGACTAATGTTATCTTCCGCTTTATTTTTCTGTCATTTATTAGTCTACTTTAGGAAGGAGGGGACCGCTTATGGGATTACTTTCCTCTATGTGTCTCTTAGTGTGTGTATGTATTGACGAGTCACTCATTTAAAAAATGGTGGTCATACAGCTATTTAAGCTTGGTTTGTTATAGCGCTGAAATAATGTANTGACGAGTCACTCATTTAAAAAATGGTGGTCATACAGCTATTTAAGCTTGGTTTGTTATAGCGCTGAAATAATGTAATTTATTTCAACCTAACTATTTACGTTGGCATTGCATATGAAAACCATCAAATGTGCAAACAGAAAGTCTCTTTTCTCCACCAATTTCAATACAGCCAAATCTCAGGAAGATCCCAGATGATTAACAAATTAGGCGAACGAGNTGACGAGTCACTCATTTAAAAAATGGTGGTCATACAGCTATTTAAGCTTGGTTTGTTATAGCGCTGAAATAATGTCATTTATTTCAACCTAACTATTTACGTTGGCATTGCATATTAAAACCATCAAATGTGCTAACAGAACGTCTCTTTTCTCCACCAATTTCAATACAGCCAAATCTCAGGAAGATCCCAGATGATTAACAAATTAGGCGAACGAGCAGGACTAGGGCAGGCGATGTAAAATTATATGTTCTTAGTGGTTCAGGCATTTATTTTTAAAAAGGTTGCCATATTCACATTATATTAACGTAGGTATGTTACATATACCAAACCAAACAAAAGGATTATCAAAATGTTTTTTGTATACTGAGAGTTTATATTATACATAGGGGGAGTATAAAGTATTCTCCAACTTTGTAAGTATATTATATAAAAAACAAACATCCTACAACCTTAAATGAGCAATAAAATGAACCGCGGGACCCTGAAATTGGAAAACTATATATTCATAAATGTTAAATGTGAGTACCACGAGCGGCCGGAACAACATCTACGCGAAAATTACCCTCGTTTCACACTCTTATCAGCATATTCGGTGTTACGGTTTGGATGGCGAGCCTAATTCTCATTTGAGGTCGTCAATATTAGCTTGCAATGGTGGAGGAAACAATTGATTTTCTATCTAACCCCATAGAAAAAAAGCGCAATGGTTAAAATCCGGGTTACTTAGAGGCCAGTGATGAAGAGCCTGGTAACCAGCTGCCCCTTGACCAATCCAGCGTTGCAGCAACATCTCGTTCAGGTATCTGCGAGCAGCTAGTTACCAATGGGGTGGCACACCATTCCTGCTGGAANCGTCTATCTAACCCCATAGAAAAAAAAGCGCAATGGTTAAAATCCGGGTTACTTAGAGGCCAGTGATGAAGAGCCTGGTAACCAGCTGCTCCTTGACNACCAATCCAGCGTTGCGGCAACATCTCGTTCAGGTATCTGCGAGCAGCTAGTTACCAATGGGGTGGCACACCATTCCTGCTGGAAAATGAATTCCCCGCCTAATTTACTAACTGAGGAAACCACCACTTTGTAAGCATGTCGAAATAAGGGCTTCCAGTAACATTGGGCTCGTAAAAAAAAAGCCCAAGATATTGTCATTGAACACAGCGCAAAAAAAACCCTCTCTTTGGGGGAAGCTCGCTCGTGTTCAGTGGTTTCATGTGAAGGCTCCTGACCCCACATCCACATGTTGTGCCGGTTCACCTAGCCATTTTTATGGGCCATCGCTCCATCGCTAAAATCACACTTAGACATGAAGACATCGTCTACCTCATTCTGGGCAAGAACGAACGCTCAGAAATCACGTATCAGTTCTTTATCCCTTACGGTATGAGCCTGTACAAGCTGTAACCTAGGTGGTTTGTACAGCAATCGCTTTCGCAAAACTGTCTATACCGTCGAACGAGGAATTTGCATTTCCCGGTAGCTTACCGAGTAAATTTTTCTAAGACAGCAAACGAAGGCTTGTTGAATCCGTTGCAAATTCTCTTCGATTACATGTGGCCGCGCGGAACATTGAAAGGCACCCCGTGTCATGGAACTGACGAAACCAATGTATGGTACTCAACCTATCAGGAGGACGACGGCAGTATTTGCGACGGAATTCACGTTGAACGGTCGTATACGATTCACATTTACCAAACTGAATAACACAGAAAGCCTTCTGTTGTTTCGTCACCGACTTTATTCGGACTAACACACACCACACACTCATAGTGTGAANCGACTTTATTCGGACTAACACACAACACAAACTCATAGTGTGAAGACAGACACGCCCATTGTCATCTCTCGGCACATTAAAAAACATCAGACCGTCCCCTTCACATTGACACGTCGAATACAAACTCACTTCCCCCTCATCCACTCAAAACGAGCGTTACGAACGCCATGCAAAACGTAACACTGGACATGCTGACTAGAGCGTGGAACGAGTTCGATTATCGCATAGATGTTTTTCGGGCTACTTATTGTGGTCACATTGAACCTTTATGAATGTATGATAAACAAACTTCACGATTTCACGGTTCTTTTGATTGGTCATTCAAGGTTGTAGGTTGTTTGGTTTTGATATTATAGAGCTTCAAATGTAGGGTATAACTTTATACTTAGCATGTTCTTCTACAAAGTTCCCTTTATATTTTTTATGAATAGTTATCAATTGTATTGCTAAGATTTCACACGCAGCTATGGATACATCCGTTACTAATCGCTCCATCTTCACGACTGAAACTTGTACTATGTAAATATTTGCCATCTTTCACACCCATGCGGCGTTAACGACGAGAGTATAGGTTGCTTGAAGTCGTGAATCCACACGTGTGGCCCACGTCCTCCAAGTAAACCCGGCTTTAACAACATGCGCCATCACTCATCCTGGCGGGACCGCTTCCTATGGCATTGCAACGCTTATCTTAATGGATCAAGGGACATGGACTGCGATATTGGATCAATGCTAGCACCACAGTGGAGGGAAGACTGGCAATTTGAGTGCAAGTCTGATATCAATAAAGGAATCTTATTAAGATACCAAAGTAATTCAGAAGATTGGTGTCCTAGTCATTACTTGCACTGAGTAACGAGTTCATACAGATGCACAACACACGTAGACCAACCAACTTAAGAATAAACGGATTCGCATCCGCATACATAGTAACAAAGAGCAAATTGGTGATTGAAACACTTCTCATTAGGGCTTTTACAGCATGTGTTTCATGTGTTTACGATCGACAGCAACTCACGTATATAAACGCAAACGTAGTGAGTGACAAGCGGCCTGAAGTGTTTCTGAATTAATGCAGTTACAAACTGCCACAATTCGTTCCTGTATGGCACCTGGCGTTGTAGGAACTATGTTGTTCATCCTATCTTCCAGTGTTCGCCACAAGAAAATGTCTAGAGGTCAAGGTCGGGGTGCGAGCTGGCTATCTTAAAACATCGACACCATTTCGTTTAACACTTTCCTCACCAACAAAGTCAACAGCCCAAGACAACCGCCATACTGAAACCACATATCGCTGTGTATGTCTAGTGATAAGCCTTCCAGAAGTGACAACAAGTTGTCTCTGAGGGAATGAGCGCAAGAACCACAGGTCAGTGTTCTTGAATGAAGTATGGTCATGTAAACTGGTCTCCAACGAGTCCAAACCACACGTTCACGCTCCACTGTCGTTGGTTCTCTACGCGCTGTAAACAGCAAGGATTCTCTATCGCCCAGTAATGCATATTTCGTACATTTAGGCGCCCATGGTTTGTAAAGGTTGTTCACTGGTAAGAAGTATGCTCTTCAGAAACATTCTTTCACTCCTTATATACATCAGAGTAAACCTACTCAAATAGCTAGCAACAAGNAAGTATGCTCTTCAGAAACATTCTTTCACTCCTTATATACATCAGAGTAAACCTACTCAAATAGCTAGCAACAAGCAGTTAACAGTTAACCAACTGCTGGCAGTGGTGGCATACGTTCGTATTTGTAAGGGGCATAATTTGNTAGCAACAAGCAGTTAACAGTTGGCCAACTGCTGGCAGTGGTGGCATACGTTCGTATTTGTAAGGGGCATAATTTGTTGTATAGTTGACAATCAGGTTATATAAATAAAGGCGTCAATATCTATTTTCTAAATGATCGTTTTGTGGGCCAATNTTGTATAGTTGACAATCAGGTTATATAAATAAAGGCGTCAATATCTATTTTCTAAATGATCGTTTTGTGGGCCAATACTCTCACTTTGATTGCTATAATTCAACGGAATCCCCACATGCAGACGAAAAACGAAATGCTAACGGTTACTTCATGCTTGAAAAATATTAGGAGCATGCTTATGGAGCATTTACAGCTGACCAACCTTTACTTACAGATGGGAAAATATTAGCTGCAATCTAACGGTTCATTTACGACAGGCAAAATGTTGTTTACTGCTGGGGACATAGAAGAAGAAGACTTGTGGGCAACTCAAGGTTTACCAAACGTTACTTACTGTCGCGAATATATTAGTAGTATGTAAAGGGGCCACTTTTGTCATTCCACTAGTTGTTTTTTCCTGGGGACTTACAAGCAGCAAATCTGTAGGCCACTCATCGTATGCCAACCGTCACTTTTTGCCGCGGATGTATTAGTAGCATCCTAATGGGCCACGCATGGCATGGAAACTGTTCATTACTGCTGGGGGCATAATGGCAGCATACTTACGAGCCTTTTGTGGTTTGCTAACTGTTGCGTATTATAGAAGAAATGTTATCAGCCAGATTATTTGCCACTTATTGCATGCCAACTAATGCTGGTGAGGACATATTAAAAATTATTTCATTCGCTGTTTAAGGCATGCCAAATATATGATGTTGTGCAATAGCAAAAAGCATATGTTAATTCATTTCAGTTTGTATTTCATGNTTTAAGGCATGCCAAATATATGATGTTGTGCAATAGCAAAAAGCATATGTTAATTCATTTCAGTTTGTATTTCATTCATATATGAAGTATCACTATCGTGGGACATTGGCAATACATAAAAATTATTTTTAGACTGGAAACATGCAAAGCATTAAACTTAAAAAAATTAATAATTTACAATTTTATTAGTCCTAAAAGTACCATGATACAGAAATGCTAACCTTTTAAACCAAAAAAGAATTTCCAGTATTGACTTGTGATACTAACATAAATTGTGTNATGATACAGAAATGCTAACCTTTTAAACCAAAAAAGAATTTCCAGTATTGACTTGTGATACTAACATAAATTGTGTATATTTAAAAATAAATGATACATCTTGAATGTGTAGAAAGCATTCAGTTTTAGTTAAAAAATTTTACTTTTTTACAGAGAAGAGTAGTTGCTAGCATTCTAAACTATGAACGAAAGGTTTGTGAGTTCGATTCCAGGTTCTTCCAAAGAAACTTGCTTACGGTTTAATAATGCTGATGAAATCATATGTGAATATTGTAATTAAATAAGTTTTTTTTGAGTGCAGAATATATGTATGTATATACATATAAATCTTTGAAAAAGCATGGCAAGATGCTTATATGTGAGCCACAAGTGGCCAATAGCTGTGTTGTAAGTGAATAGCTAAGCTACCAGTATTCAATAGCTGGATACCATGTGGCGGCTTGTCAATAGTTGACTGACGACATGTGGTTAACTTGCAGCAGGTCAGAAGCAGAATGTGGGCCTGCTGCCACACATGTCCTACTGATGGTGCTGACATGCTGGGGTACCGTTGTTTACGCAAAAGCGGGCTGGTTATGGGTAGATTGTAATTTGCTACATGGACGTTGTCTGAACAGTGACCCAGATGTGGCCAACTACACACATCCGTCAAGAGGCATTATGTTGGCCACAAGTAATCTGCGGGTGCATTACTGTGGTTGACTGACGGTTAACTGAGTAAGGAAACCGTATGTGGGCTGATTGTGTACAAGAAGATTTACACAAGTGTGCCAACTGACTTTTACTGCTTGGGTAGAAAAGTGAAAACGCTGCTGTAAANATTTACACAAGTGTGCCAACTGACTTTTACTGCTTGGGTAGAAAAGTGAAAACGCTGCTGTAAATCACCATCGTCTAAAGCCTGACGAATAGACAGGTGATAAAGATGGAATTTCCGTTGGTGCAGTATTCGTAGCACACTTGTTTTACTTATTACAATTTACCTGGATAGGTATTACGTACCCACTTGGGGGTTTACATTGGCATGTGCCAACTCTTCATGTTGTTGTGCCTCGCCTCCAGAGGTCATTGGTTACATTCGTATTGTGAAATTCTTATCACCTCATGACAAGAGGCATATGCGAATTATTCGTTTAGTTTGCTGTAAGGTGGTCGACTGATTAGGATACATTTCACCATACGTTTGGACGTCTTTCCTGACATTTCTGCTCCACTCGCCGTAAATACGTAGAGCGTCCAGTTTTGTCTCATTCGTGGTCTACATTGTGTANGACTGATTAGGATACATTTCACCATACGTTTGGACGTCTTTCCTGACATTTCTGCTCCACTCGCCGTAAATACGTAGAGCGTCCAGTTTTGTCTCATTCGTGGTCTACATTGTGTACGCAAAGTCACTCCCTGACGCACCACTTACTACAACATATTACGGGGACTGGTGTTACACTTCTATAGGAAGTGGTCCCGCCAGTGTGNCCCTGACGCACCACTTACTACAACATATTACGGGGACTGGTGTTACACTTCTATAGGAAGTGGTCCCGCCAGTGTGAGTCAGAGTGAGTGTTGTTTACTTACAGCAGTGAGTGCCGGTCCACTACCCCGTGATAGCAGCCCACCTTACTTCATCATATTTGCACTTGATTTCCTGATGTTTCTGGATTACTTTCCATTGCAGATGATATATCACGTAATAAGTATGATTCCAGTTTAAAAAAAATGATATGTGGTTCAAACTATCTGCCCATACCGGTATTATGAAGTCACTATGCGGCAAATTACTTGTTTTAGTAGGTACTATTTATTTCAGTAAAAACAGCATTTCGTGATCTGCAAATGTTGGGGGTGTACACGTTAGTGTGTTTGTTCACATATTGGATGACTTGTGTAAGTAATTCTCAGAATTTGTGTATTTAATATAGTAAAAATCATTCCAGAGTTCTCCAATATGGGTTGTTTTTACGAGAATGCAAAAGCTACGTACAGTGCCGTGGCAGTACTAGTCACATAATTTAAGTGATTTCTTTGTATTCGAACGTCACTTTTGGGCCAAGTTTCTACACGTGAATGATATCTTCTTTGAATTGGGACTTAAGGTAAGAGAATTTCAAGACAAAACTGATAGATTAAAATTCACATTATTGTTTTATGACATGTTATATTTCGCTTTTTATTTAAATTACAACATTGTACATAGCATAATACCTCTAAAGGAAACCAGAATAAATGTATCGTATGTTAATAGCTCATTAATGAATATATCGGATTACATTGTATATTTTTTCTTTGAGAATGAAACCTTATCATACTGCAATGAGAAAAATAATTGCAGTTTTTAACGATTATTAAAACCGATTCAGCGAATTTTTTTTATTTGTTTGATGAGTGTGAATCTATTTGCCGTTAGTCATAAATAAATCCAACATTTGTATTGAAGAATGGAAGTCTCTACTGTAAAATGATATAATAATAGAGTCCTATAAGTTTATATACAGAGGTTAATGTAATTAAATATGTTCGTCCTTACCACGCTGCTTAGTATAAAAAATGCATGCTAATTGTGTTAACCGATCTCAACGCTTCGACGGACGAGTAGAGAAACCAGTGCACGCTTACACTACNAAATGCATGCTAATTGTGTTAACCGATCTCAACGCTTCGACGGACGAGTAGAGAAACCAGTGCACGCTTACACTACTCTGTTTTTCCTTGCACCTGCGTACTCAGAGTACATTGTGTCACTTAGTGGTTTCCATATGTCGATTTTCTTACGATTATGCTATTGTTTTCTTGCGAATACTATTTTGTGTAAACCGCTGTAGGAAATTAGCATTTTGTCATTTGTTCTTATTATACACTTGCAATAGCTATTATTATTATTATGTAGAGTCCTGTAAACTGTATCTGTATGTATATACATACGTATATATACTGGTGTGTGTGTTAAACTACAATTACGCTATAATTATCATTTAAAAATTCACCCACAATCCCCACACACACAAATTAATTGAGACAGTAATAAATGAAAGCTGCGTAAATTTTAAGCACACGGCGTACCACAATCCTTCCTGCAACATTTCTGCGGGTAAAGAAAAATTTACTTTTATCTCCGGAACATAATGCACTGTTGGATCAGACACTAATTCTTATAATCCATGTGCCACTAAACGGATTGGTAGGTGACACAAGTAGCTAACAACAAGCTGTTAACATTTGTCCCCAACTGTTGGCAGTGGTATCAAACGCTCACATTCATCGCTGTCAGCATTTATCATATAGTTGACAAACAGGTCATATAAATTAAAGTGACAAAAACTTTTTGTTAAATACACGTTATGTAGGACAATGCTATCACAGTGGTTGTTAGATTTCAACAGAAGCCCTACAAGCTACCGATATAAAAATGCCAACTTTTACTTACTGCTGGGAATATAGTAGCAAAAACTAATGGACCATGTGTGTTCTGCTATCGGGGACATAATATCAGCGAGCTTAGGCGTCATTTGTGGCATGCCAATTTCTGCTTTTATTATCAGCAAGCTTGTGGGTGATGTAAGTAATGCCAAATATATAATATTTTTAAACAGCATAAAGCTGACGTAAATTCGATTATATTTTTTATTTAATGTAAACGTGAAGTGTAATCATCACGAGACATTCATAGGTATTAGAAAAAAAAATTCCTGCATTGGAAACCTGCATTTTAAATACCACCTGAAATAGCACAAAACAAAGTTATAGTAATATAAACAAAAAACATTAATCCTAGTACTGATTTGTGAAACTTACATACTTTGGTCCTATAGCAGTGTTAGTAATGCCACTTTGTGTGTAAAAATAATTCACATTTACTTAAAACGGTCAAGACTAATCCATGGTAGAGTATTTTGTAACATTGTAGACTGTTAAATTAAAGGAATGTGAGTTCAACTCCATGTTCTTCCGATGAAATTGACCATTAAAAAAATGCTAAATATGAATTATGTGTCAATAGGAGATAATAAATTTTAATTTTTGGCCAAACAATATAATTTTTTTCGTTTTCACAGTTTATGGAAAGCTGATTTTTAGTGGGCCACAAGTGATCCACTTATGTTAAGTTGTCAGTGGCAAATAGCAGGGCTGTAAGTGGTTAGTAGCTGAGTCACAAGTGGCTTGCCAACAATTAACTGTTGACATTTGGTTAGCATAAACTAGCTATAAGCAGTAAGCCAGAGGGTCACTGCTGCACATTCATGGCCCACTGATGGTGCCAGCATACATGGACTACAATTAGCTAAACATAAGCGTGCCGCTTATGGGTATATTGTATCTTGCGAAATGGAAGTTGTCAGAACAGTGGTCCAGATGTAACAACAATGGTCAAGAGGCAACATGTGGGTCACATGCATCTGCGTGTTTATTACAGCGTTTGACTGATTATGGAAACCGTTTGTGGGTTGACCGTTTAGAAGCAGATTTGCACAAATAGGCCAACTGACTTTGCCACTTGGGGAAGTTTAACTCTCATTCATGCTATTAACAATGTATGATTAACATGGCGAAACTCTGCTACTCGTGAACATACAAAGATAACTAAAATGCATAAAGTTTGTGCTATATTATAACCACAAAACAGGTAAGGAGTCATAAATACCTTAAACTTTAGGAAATACGCGTATCGATATATTGGAAAATGTTTCGGAAATGTGCTCCTCAAATAAACCGTTATTTTCAGATATTCATATGTCGTATTTAGGGTAATGTGCTCTTGCAGCTGTTTGCAGTAATAATAGTAGGTGAAAAGTGGATAACATCCAGATTCCGTATACTTGCCCAGAATACAGTGTGTGCGCTTGATGATGCTCACGATCCTCTGCAGGTTTCTTCACAGTCACATTGTAGAACACGATAGAGTTGTACGGTCGAACATTGAGTATCAATTATTATTTTAAAAGGAAATATAGTGGTGTCAATAACCAGTCAAGAATTAGAGGTTATTGTAATGGTAGAAGGTTGGCACCCATGCACAAGGAAGATGTTATCATTTGGGAGAAGGTATGGAGACACCAGAATCTATCTGAGTCAGCATTTTGGGGAGGACGAAAGAGGAAAGCCACAAAGTTTACATTACCTATAGGAGGCTGAAATATATCTGTAACTGTATGGTCTTTGTACTGACATTTTCGAAAATGTATTTTATTCCTTCGCTTTCCCATTGAGACGCATAAATATTAGAGCGATATTTTGTTTATTGTCGAGCATTGGATGGATATATATGAGATAGACGGGATGTTTGAGTGACACTTGGACCTTGAAATTGTAGAACGAGGAAAAAAATATTTCAAGTGTAATGTATAAAGGAGCATGCCTGATGTTTGTGGGATGGTGTATATGCTACAAGCCCGGTCTGTTGCCGTTCACCTACAGGTCGTTCCGCGATGGGTTAAACATTTAGGAAGCATAAGGGAACTCACGTGACCAGGCATCTGCTGCTCACTGTACGATCGCATAAAAAAGCACATGCTTTCAGATTACGTTTATGGTTCACAGGTGCCAATCACAAAGGTACATGACTTCATCTCGTGAGATGTGCATACTGTTCACAGTCGTCTTTGGGAAGAGAAGTTAACTATGATGTATTTGAAGGTGGTGCATTCAGTCTTACCGTATCGAATGCAGCGACAGGCGTTGCAGTTCTTCATTCTGGGTTACATGCCGTTTCTGTTTCCGAAGTCGTAGCTGCTGTCATCTGAAGAAGAGGAAGATGTGCGAGCTGGAGTCGCAGGGACACGTATTTATTTAATGTATAGAGGATAAGTAAGAAAAACCCCGGCAAACTACGACTACAAAACTGCTTTTTACCTGATAATATGTCTGCAGATCTGATTAAACTGCTCAAAATTAATAAATAACATTTCGATCATTTAGGGGTTTGTATTCCGTGATGAAACAGTGATTTCAACTGATTCCTTGTGAATTGCACTGGCTTGGTAGTGAAACCTCAGTGCATTCCACTGTTTCACCTGTAGAAAAAAACTCATAAATTAAGATTCGCCCATATTATCTTAATAAATGAAATAGCTGAATTTAGAGTGTACGAAAAAAAACACTGTAATTCGAAATAATTTCCCTACTTAAAATTTAGAATAATTCCTTAGCGCATAACGCTGCCTAGGAAGTGTAGCTGAAACGCTTATTTATTGTTAACATAACACAAACTATTTTTAATGGAGTAATTACGTCCTGGATGACATGCAGTTTGACGAATATCTGCTAACACGCCAAAACACGTTGCTGTTATCATATGTTGTCACATAAATAAAAGGGTTGCAACCATGTGGTCGCATAAAATTTCGTAATGCCGAACCTTAATTGCTTTCCCAATAACATATCATTATTCAGCATATTAAAACTAACGAAAGGATTTACTTGGTTCCTCACTCTGAAGCCTACAGTTATCGATACATTTGTGCAAAAATTTCGAAACCATTAGGTGACTGCACAAATTTCTTGAAACCGGTTGTAGCACAAGATGGCATTATGTCAATAATATTTGGGTAATTAATAATCCGTCATAAAAAGCGGTTAAGATGTGGCACCCCGTAACCGCAAGTAAAAAATGTTGCAGCACCTATTTTCTCTACGACGATATTTGATGGAAGCGAAAGGTTCTGCAGTGGTTACAGATACTCGTTCAACTACACATTATCCTGAAAGTTCTGGCCCATGTCAAATATGTTTTCTAATATTTACAGTAAACTTGTATTCTAGCTTCAAATTCCAGGTTGCGTACTGTCCTTACTAAGCACAGTCGACATAGGTTGCGAATGCATGGAAATAAATATGCTCAGCCAACTTTGTATTTCCAGAAATTTCTTGGGAACTGTAACTTCCTCCATAGTGGAAAGGATTTTTTGTTTAGCGATATACTAAAATATCGTTGCATTGTCACTAAAACATATTTTTGTCTTCAACACATGACAGACCTGTCTGACTGATTTTATTTTCTACAATATATTAATATTTTTGCTGCAGTTTTGGTGTCCGCGATTATGAATGAGTTTGAAATAGTGTAATGCTATTTGATAGTGCTCTGCTACGAAAGTTTTCCATTCTTGGTGTAAATATCCAGTACCCTTTTTTTTTTCTAATTTGTGGATATCTCAGCACTTCTACTTACGAAATGGGTGATGGTAGTTTCATAGAACTGGATGGATGTGTGATACCTTGAAAAACTGACATATCTTTGAATTTTAGTACAATGACGTGGAAGTATCCTTATTGGCTAGAGTACTGACTAGAAAGTTCATGTGAGGTTTTTGACAACCCGCCATGTTTCTAGGATGAAAGGTCAATTGGGATTCGGCAATTCACTGAAAGACGTTTGTCATCGTTATGAAGTTGCCTATTAGCATGAAAGTAATGGGGATATTCTAGGATATTTATAAATATTACGTACATGTGAAAGCGAGTTATTTTACACGTTCAATATACGGAAGCAAGGGAGTAATACGGGCGATATTATCCCCCCTAGAAAGGGCTTCATCGCTTCTATGCACGAGGGGTGCATTGTTTCCGCCGGTGCTCTGTACTATGCAAATCACATCTGTAACAGCGGGATTTAACTACACCCATTCAAAGACCACAAATTAAACTGCATCTATTAAGTTTTACATTTCTCCTTCATGTTAAGGAAACGGCACCAGAAAACTGTAAAATGCGAATTTTTACGATCTTAACAGTTGTTTTAATTTTTTCAATTCACCTAATATGATATAAGCAAAACCATACTGGTTTAGAGAATGGACTTTTAATTTGCAAGGAAAAAGTTGTATTCCCGGAATATTTTTTCATTGCGGAATGCCTAGTTACGCAAAAATCATGTGAAAAAAAAATATCTGGACAACCGCCATTTATGTAATAGGGTAATTTTATATAATCAAGTTGTCAATTTGGCATCAATTTCAAATCTTGAAGGCGACATTAAATGAATTAAATAACACTATATAATATGAACATTGATAATAATGAAGATGATATTACTTACCTGGATAGTTCGGTTGTTTCTATATATCAACAGGAATTTCAAAATGGGGTTATTTTTCGACATGTAGATTTACCGGCTTAATCGGATATTTCGGCCATATCTGGGGTGATCTAGCCGCGTTATAGAACGATATCAAAAATCCGGATCTAGGCTGTGGCGCTGGGAACGATCTCAAAGGCACGGGTTTAGGTGGCGGCATTGGATCTGAACTCCAAAATCAAGGTGGGGGACCCTGGTTCCTGTAGTTGCCTGGGTCGCCACACAGCGCCGTCGCAGACAGCGGCAGCAGTAGTAATATCCACGCGACTCCCTTCATGGCCGTTCCTGTGAACATCAGCGGCGGATAAGCTCTCCTTACATTATAGGCTGCTCGTGGTTATTTCATCGCTTCTGAAATCAACCCTTTGACAAATGTTGCCGCTCTTACCTGTACAATACGTATTTTAACGAGCACATTGACACGAATGTCAGGCATGTGCATGTCTTAAAGTTGAATTGAAAGTGTTTCATTAACCTTTATTGAAATTGAAATAATTTATTTAAATTTCTGTTTAAGTGCACATAAGAGTGAGAAAAAGCAAATTTGTAAAATATACACTGTTAGGTAATTTTACAGTTTCACGTGACCGGCGCTTGAATAAAGGGATCATGCCCATGGCAATGTTAATACAGCACAAAGAGTAAGTGGAGTTGGGTGGAGAGATTTGGGCGGCTCTACACATCGAAGTCTTGAGAGACGATGAGAGCGAAGCGAGGTGAGTACGGAGCAGCGCCGGTATAAAAGGGCGGAGGAAAGGGAGATCCCCGCAAAAAATCGCACTGAACAGTGGCAGCGTCCAACACGATTAGAACATACGAAAATACGGGACTGGTCTAGCCAGGAATCAAGCCCGGTTCTCTTATGTGGGAGGCAAGTAGTCTTACCACTGCACCACTGCGGCCCCTCATAAAATGTAATGATACTCATTGTGCATACAAACATACCTGAAACAGGGCTTGCAGAAGTGATATGTTTACCGTGGAGAGCAAAAACTAGTAATGGCAACAATGCGTAAAAATTGTGCACGCTACGGCGGAGTAACTCACATAAAATGACTGACTGTCCAATTGAACCCGGTAGTCGTCAAACCTACAGTGCGACATTAAATGTGACCTTAAGGCGCCCGCCTATCTGGAGTTATTTTCCACTACTGAGCCTCAGAAATAGTTCAACTATTGCAGTGACACAGGCACGCGCAACAATTACCTGTCACCACTACGCGCACGGCATTGAACTAGCAAAACTAGCGTCAATGATAATTGTATTGTGGCAAGTTAAGTGGTAAGTTTTGATGTATCTTTCCATTTGCTATTTTATTTTAATCAAGAAGGTTTGAAAGCCCAAAGCAGGGTGTCTTGTTGCAAACATTTCCTATCCATCCACCATATCTAATATTAACCTTTTTAGTGACGGGATTTTATTGTTCGTATGATATTAGTCTGAACATGTGAATATTTAAGGGGTTTAAATACGTTAGGTATTTGAAAATTTTAAACATTTGGTGTTAAATACTAAAGAAACGAAAATTTATTTAATAAAATATTGACAATTAAATTTTTTAACAGGCAATGTTAAAACCATACTGATACATGGAATTTTTTTTCTCTCTATGTGACAACTTCGTCAGGAACACATCCCCAAATGTGTCTTAAAATCTGTGGAATAAGGAGTGTGGACTTTTTCAGAGGTATGTTGTAAATAGGATTAGTCAACCGCCAACAGCCATCATTAAAATCTACTGTACAGCCCTATTCTATAAACGCAAATAATTTTTAAGCATGATTTACAACATGGGAGTCTTAACATTAATTTTCATTTATGACAAAACAGCTTCTAACGTATTTTTTGCAATGTACTTTATGTGACGTGTAAGGAGTTTATTTCGTTACTNTTTACAACATGGGAGTCTTAACATTAATTTTCATTTATGACAAAACAGCTTCTAACGTATTTTTTGCAATGTACTTATGTGACGTGTAAGGAGTTTATTTCGTTAATTGCCCATTCTTACCCTTTGTACATTTTAAACAGGAATACAAAAAAATAATTTTGTCATCAACAAATGTTAACCTAAAACTTTTAACTCAACGTAAATAATGGAACAACTCTACCAATGTTGTTTCCAACTTGACTGGGCGCATGACAGTCAATGTGCTATTTAAAATACATATTATAGAGGCAGTGGCAATAAAATTTCCAGAATGTTGATTTCAAATGTGATCAAATAACCACTGCTTACTAGAAATGAAATAAAAATTATGAAAACAGTTCATACATATCATATCTGTTAGGGCATGAACACTATTGGAAATTCAAATTAAGCTTAAATAGCTTAACATTTAAGGTAATAATTTCCAACGTTCAGCAACTAAGTATTGTAATTTATTTTTTATTTATTTCAGGCCTTTAAAATAAATCACAATGTTCGTAATATTCGTTCCTGTAATTTACTGTATGGTAACACAAAAAATCATCCCGATTTGAAAATAATTTTTTTAGAAAATCAGATTGGGTCCATTAAATAAAAAAAAGTGATATTGTAACACATTTTTAATCATATTCAATGTTAACTGGCAATCGTCAGTTTGAACAACCCAGATCGCCGGCTGTTCTTCAGCAGTAGCGCCCCGCAGGGGCGCAAATATAAATGAAGGACCTGGAATATGAATTATGTTATTTCTATATGCTTTGTGTTGTATACATCTTCACCTATTTGATTATCAATACCCTATTTGACATTTATTTCATAAAATCAAGGACCTGGATCATACATTATGTTACGTCTATATGCTTTGTGTTGTATACGTCTTCACATATTTGATTATCAATACCCTATTTGACTTTAATGTCATAAAATCAAGGACCTGCAATGTACATTATGTTATGTCTCACTGCTTTGTGTTGTATACGTCTTCACCCATTTGGTTATCAATACCCTATTTGACTTAAATGTATATATGTGATTAGATTTCTACGTTTAACTTGTCTTCATTCTTTTATATGTATTTATATTACATTAATTATGTTAAGTAATATGTAAATTGAAATGCTTAATGCATATTGGTTTTATTGTTTAACATTTTGCATTTATATGTTTTATGTTGATTTATATTTATTACATTACCTTAATTTCATTTTAAATTAATGCGAGGGAATTGGGAACGTCAGCACCACGATAAAACCAGCTGGCCAACGGCAACGTCCACCACGGTTCATCACATGTAAAATTCCGGGAGTAAGTTCGCCGGGAATCGAACCCGGACTTCGAGAGCCTGAGCGCTTCGACTTCAGATCCGCATTGTCATCTGCTTTTGTGAAGTTACTTCTCTGGCAGTGAACTTTATGTTTGGTTACAGCAAAGCTGAACTTTGGAAAGCTCGTTGGGTTTTTACTTTCTATGGGTGAGTACTTTGGTAACCGACTTTGATAAAAAGCACTGCCCTTGACTACAAATGCGCCACAGTACACACTCGCAAGCTGGCTCCCATTTGAGATGGCAGCGCATTGATATATATATATATATTCATATATATATATATTCATATATATATATATTGATATATATATATATCAAATAAAAGCGTGAAACTGTCAGGCGTGTATATGCGAGTTTTTATATATATATTTATTTATNATATATATATATATCAAATAAAAGCGTGAAACTGTCAGGCGTGTATATGCGAGTTTTTATATATATATTTATTTATTTGGTTGGCTCATGAATAAAGTAAGGCGACCCACCACAGCGTTATTTTCAAGTATCCAAAAAGAATATAAAATTATATGAAAAACATCCTAAACATTGTTTTCAAAGTTCTCAATTAAACGTGATCAGTATATATCGACAGTGGGCATTTCTACACGTCAATGGCGCCTAATGACTAATTCCATTGTATATCTCTGTCCTGTTAAATACAGAGATATAAAAACCATCCTTTTTTACCTTTTCTATACATCACAGCTAACATGATTATTTTCAATATACGTTGCGCAAAATTTTTTGCTATAATCACTGCTGTATCCCAGAAAATATCGTAAAGAGTACTGAAATTTGTTTTCCATTTGCAGACTTTAAGAAAACTACAATATCAAGATATACTTCTTATTTTAACTACATGTAGTAGGCGTTCACAATGTATAAAAGTGTTAGAACGTACCTGCCAGCAGCCAGCAGGACTGTAGAGCAAACGTAGTGAATATGACTTCATTCCTTTGCCGTCGACTTTTATACTCAGTGCGTCACTAGACACAGGAAATCATAAAAGCCATTTTTCACATTGTGTCATTATTTTTTTTTGTAATATTCCCAATGCCAGTATAAATTTTCCGCAGTAAAGATAGTTAACACTCACGCGTCAGGTAGCGATAAACTTCAAAACATAATTGTGAATTGAATTTTTATTTGGGTTCATTAGTTATATTGTTAAGTTATCCGTAGAAACGAAACACTTCCTCCAAGGCTATCTTCAAGTCCGAAATGGGTGACATTTCATTTATAGAGTGTAATTTTTAGGTGACATGTGCAGCATTGAATTTCTGAACTATATTTATTTTAAACTGCATTGCGAAA
Source organism: Clitarchus hookeri (assembly GCA_002778355.1). Lineage (NCBI taxonomy): Eukaryota > Metazoa > Arthropoda > Insecta > Phasmatodea > Phasmatidae > Clitarchus > Clitarchus hookeri. The sequence goes on from NQII01007636.1 coordinate 72,435, forward strand.
CAAACAAATATGTTGTAGTTATACTCCGCAACATGTTCACTGTAAATAGCAGAAACATGGGATAACTGATTAAATTAACTGAAACTCTGTAAAATAAAAACTTTTTATATGTTTTCAGGTAATACAGCTGCAAAGTAATTTTTGTTTTGCAATACTGCAAGTAAATTATTGTGTCTCTACTACACCATGTTTTAGGAAACGTACAAAATTGTTATTTTATCTTCATGTTTATAGTAAAATAACTACAATGGTGTAGCCTGAGGGAGATTCTAACCCCGTTCAAAAATTTAACCCTGTTTTCTTTATATTTTCTTTCATCCACTCTTATGTGGACATGGGTTTGTTATGTTAATAAAGAATATTAATTTAACTCGCCTAGTAAATATAGTATAGGTATGAAGTTATCCCAGTAAAAGAGGCTGGCTATTACAAAACAAAAAAAAAGTTTTATTTATGCTAGTCAAATACATCTAGCAAACCAAGGGGACTGGCATTTGTATTGTAAAATTATTTATCTTCCCTAATCCCGTTGGACGCCAGCAAATAGTCTTTCACGGACAGTAAACGTTTCACACAAGAGATCTGAGTTAAGATGAGTTGAGTTGAGAGATTTGGGTGGCTCTTAACAACGAGGTTCTGAGATCCGATGAGGGTGAAATGAGGAGAGGATGGATCAGTGTACAAATTAATGAAGGGATAAACGGGATATCCCCGAGAAAACCTGCTGATTAGCGGCATCGTGCGGCACGATTTCCAATTCCAAAAATCCAAAAGAGACCCAGCCGTGGATTGAACCCGGTTCGCCAGGTACCAGGCAAACATGCTAACCGCCCATCCACCGCTGCCCAGCATCTTTGAAATAGTCTGAGTATGACCGTTTTATTCTTAGCATGTATCTGATTTTGTAATATGCAGTTTCATTTGTTCCCTTTCTGTGAGCAAACAATGTCCTAGAACACAAATGTTCACACACACATACACGCAAATGCACACGCACCACACACGCACACACACATGTGTATATTTATATTTGGAATCACAAAGTCTTGAAAATGTGTGTATTGTTGTATAATCCCACAAAAATTCTTGTATTTCGTCTTTTAAAGTAAAATCACAATAATTGTAACTTAAAAAACTCAACTTTGATTTAAATTATTTTTTATTTATTTCAATCAAAATGGGCTCCTGCGCATTTTTGATAGTATTTCAACATGGTGTTAATGCGCGATTCAGTATTTTGTATTTGTAAAAATTAATTTATTTTTTATGGCAACATACAAATAATACGAACAATTACATTTTTCGGCATGAACTCTAGTCACGTGACCTTATGTTAACATGTTTTGTCCCATGAGAACAATAGCTTATACATCTGCGTTATGTCTCTTGCTATGCTATTTTACTATTGCCACAGAAAAATTTAACAATTTTGTTTTAACGTAAAGAAGATCATCTTCACTTAGAGTGAACAAGAGTAAACCATACGTAGATTGTCGACAGATAACTATGAAATTACATTCTCACAAAAATATGGTGGGGGTATACATTTCTATTTCTTTTGACTGTGATGCGGAGGAAACAATTTGACAGAAGGACAAATATAAATTTCTTAACAAATACGATTAAATACTGTTTATTTGTAATATTATTTCTTATTTGTATGATCTGTGTTATTTGTAATATTTGTATAATCAGTATTATTAATTGATTTCATACTTACTTACTGTCACGATATAACTACATGTGAAATTACTAGCATCAATAAAAAACATATTTGAAGTTCAGAAACAAGTTATATGTACCTGGTCTCTTAATATAACAGTTTTTCTTCTCTATAACAAAGTTTAACACAGCATCCATGATACACTGAAAGGACAAAAAAAACTGGTACACCTGTATAATATCGTGTAGGGCCCTCACGAGCACGCAGAAGTGCCGCAAGACGACGTGGCATTGACTCGACTAATGTCTGAAGGTATGCAGGAGGCACTTCACACCATGAATCCGGCAGAGCAGTCCACAAATCCACAGGAGTGCGAGGCGGTGGAGATATCTTCTGAACAGCACGTTGTAAGGCATCCCATATATGCTCAATAATGTTCATGGCTGGTGATTTAGGTGGCCAATGGAAAAATGTAAAGTCAGAAGAGTTTTCCTGGAGCCACTCGGTAGCAACTCATGACGTGTGGGGTGTCGCATTGTCCCGCTGGAACTGTCCACGTCCGTCGGAATTCACAATGCACATGAATGAGTGCAGGTGATAGAACAGCATGCTTATGTTTCTGTCAACCTGTCAGAGTCGTATCTAGACGTATCAGAGTCCCGTTTCACGCGAACTGCACACGCCCCATACCATGACAGAGCCTCCACCAGCTTGAACAGTCCTCTGTTGACATGTAGGGTCCATTTANAACTGCACACGCCCCATACCATGACAGAGCCTCCACCAGCTTGAACAGTCCTCTGTTGACATGTAGGGTCCATTTATTCATGAGGATGTCTCTATACCCGTACACGTGCATCCGCCCATACAATTGGAAACGAGACTCGTGATACCAGGCAACGTAAAAGGCTTAATTATTACTATACCCTCAACCTCCAAGCACATTATAGTCTGTGCCTGGAGGCTTTAACCAAGACACTATAAGCCACACTCTTCCACAGTGGTGGTANCTCCAAGCACATTATAGTCTGTGCCTGGAGGCTTTAACCAAGACACTATAAGCCACACTCTTCCACAGTGGTGGTAGAGCGTCAGCTTTACTCTGATTTGTTCTGTACCTCTGTTATTTGCATACGCACGCCTCTACCAGTTTTTTGGCTCTCCATTGTTTAAGGTAAAAGTATGTTTTTTTAATACAGAACTTTCTTCAATAATGGCAAAAGAACCATAATAATTACTCCACTCACTCTACAATAAATGCAATTATTTGGTCGCGCACTGGTAACATACCATAACGAATTTGTTTTAAATAAAACTTATGGTTCCCGAAATATTACATGTTACCCGGAATTTCAAAACGGCCACCTTTTCGAGGAAAATGTACCCGGTATGGTCGATAACTATAAAAGTTAGATGTCCTTACTACTAAGCGAGTACTGAGTTCGGTGAATTTTGATTCAGGATGTTGTAAAAAATTTCTGGTGTCACTTAATTAGCCAATTTTTCAAAGGTAAGTGGGCTTAGAAACACTTATGTGCAAATTTCTGCGAAAAATTGGTAGTCAGTAGAATGATATTTTAGCGTAGTCCTTGAAGAAAATAATAATGAATTCAATTTTTTTTTCTTCAAATATTCACTTTGTGTTTTTGGCAGACATGTGAATCATGTAAATTAAACTACTTACACTTATGAAAAATTCATAATGCATATTTAGCCCAGCTAGTACATGCCCACACTTAACTTTCGCTATTACTTCGTCAAGCATTGATACATGGATTCATGTTTTGATACATATACAAACTTACAAAAAATTATGTCTTTTATTACATTAAACCATATGATATTTTCATAAATTATCTTCTGATATTGTTAATTATGGTCATGCAAAATTTGAGTAGGCTATTGTGTGCATCCAAAAAAAATAAATGTTTTTAAACTGAGGTTGAACATCTTGTTGCTGGAGGGGTCATAACAGAAGGGCCCAGTGGTAGTAATTATCTGAATCAGGAATATATTTGACTATTATTGGATATGCCATCTATAATTTTGAAAAACCAAAATCTGAATGGTTGGATTGGTAACCAATTCTGTATTATCGGAATGTACGTACATGGAGTGTCATGATGGTACTCTGTCACTTCATTCTCTTCACTTCAATTTTCAGGATAAAAATTTGGTTTGTAAATGGTTTTGAATAATTTTTTACGTGGTCAGACTTACCATCATTCAACCATAATTCAACTACATGCTGTATTTGTAAAACCCTATGATATATTTTAACATTAACAAATTGATAAGTGTATAGGAAAGATATTANATCTGAATGGTTGGATTGGTAACCAATTCTGTATTATCGGAATGTACGTACATGGAGTGTCATGATGGTACTCTGCCACTTCATTCTCTTCACTTCAATTTTCAGGATAAAAATTTGCTTTTGTAAATGGTTTTGAATAATTTTTTACGTGGTCAGACTTACCATCATTCAACCATAATTCGACTACATGCTGTATTTGTAAAACCCTATGATATATTTTAACATTAACAAATTGATAAGTGTATAGGAAAGATATTANACTACATGCTGTATTTGTAAAACCCTATGATATATTTTAACATTAACAAATTGATAAGTGTATAGGAAAGATATTATGGCAGCAAATTAGGCATTATACTGTATTTTCACATTTTGGTGTGTTGTCAGTAAGCACTAGTTGATAATTGTAGCGTTTTATAACTGCGATACTAAACATACAAGGCCTTAATAAATTTANACTAGTTGATAATTGTAGCGTTTTATAACTGCGATACTAAACATACAAGGCCTTAATAAATTTAATAAAAACTAAATAAATTTGTGTGTTACAAACTCAAGTGGCAAGGACTGCCCTAAATTGTAAATATATTTTTGATTTAAATGAGCCACTCGACATGACACCACTTCAATTAGAAAAAATAAGGCAAAAACCTTCTCTAAAAGAACCATTTAAAATTATATACCAGAAATATGGTGCATAAATATCTATATGCTCCAAATTGCACTGGACTGTACACACCGTTAATAAATGTTGTAAATTTAACAGTTTTGTGACATCTCAGTAGAAGCAAATATATATTTATATGTATATATATAGCTATATGAGTGTACATTGATGACAGCAGTTCTCAGTATTTGACATAAACGTAATTTTCAAAGTGTTACATTCATTGTGAACTCACTCGCAGCCTTCGTCTTTAGAAAGAAAGGAAGATCAGTGTGCAGGACCACATAGGTTAATTGAGGAAAAGTACATAATTTTTAGAGGAAGCTTCCACAATACAATCAAGAAATAATGAAATGCTCCCTCCAAAAATTCAATTATTATATTTAAGAGACACAATTATTTATCATATGTATTATGTTACATAAAATAGTTCCTGTAGAAACTTTTTCTTGTTTAAGTTATGGGTTTTATGGCATGCAGCATCTAAAAATGATTTTCAATGAAAAATTGTGTTTCTTATTGCAACATCCCTTGCTGTTACGTTAATATTAATGCACGTTATTAAAAGCAAATTATTCATGTTTTTAAATTTTCTATTTTCTTTGGCACAAAACTACAACCATGCTCCAAACAATAAATTGATAATTCTTCTCATAATGTTACTCTTGTGTATTTTTCATGACGCATTAACTTCCCTGATTTAAGGGATAAGTTTTGGAACGCTAAAGAGGACGTCTCTTTCCCACAAGCAAATTTCAGTACATTTCATGAATATGTTTCTAGGCTACGTTTCCAAATTACATATCCAATATATAAGGGTACTGAACTCTGTATTATATAAGGCATTAATAGTTTTTACTTAAATCTCAGTTTTGCGAGATACTAATATTAGTAATAAATTTAAATAAGTGGTTGACGTTTACGTCATGTTAACGTACCTGAACTTATCCTGCAACGAGGGTCCCCGTGCCGCAGACAAAGTTTTCTTCAGTTTGGAAAAGAATAAACATGTACAGCTGCACGCACAGCTGCAGCTGCACGCACCAACATAGAAATTTTTATAAATTGGTGTTATTATAAAATTGAAAAAGAACTATTGTGTGAAATGGAAAATGGACAAATCTTTTGTAACATAATAATTAATAATATTTCTATGAGAGGAGATTGTAACTTTCTTGCAAATAAATTGTGTAACTGATCTCTATAATCATATAAACTATTATTTCTATATTGATGCAAATTTCTGCATGAGGAGAACGTGGCGGTCGTTGCTATTGGCCGGTGGGTTTTTGTGGGGTCCATCAGTTTTCTCCGCTCTTGCATTCCTTCACTGTTCCTCTACCATTTCACTACAGTCTCATCGGCGATGATGACAGCTGTTCAGCGCCACCCAAAACTCTCAATCTTGAATATATGTACAGAATAGGATATTGATAAATTTACAAATGAACTAATAAGCTTGATATTGAACCTTCATATTATTTAAATAGCAGTGTCTAATAGATTGTATATTTTGTCATTGCAAGTGCATGTTTAAAAAGGAAATAATTTTTAGTTTGCATATTACAACAATAATAAATTTTCATCATCGAGTTTATTACATATTGTGTATCGATCCGCATGAAGTACATAACTGAACCGCTAAAAATTATATATTTTATTATTAGGACATTACAACATGCGGGTTCGCGTGCATGCACGCACGTAAATGTGTTGGAATGTGTGTGTAAGAATCTTCCTATAGCTTACTCCAATATAATCTTACCACATGCCACTGGTGACAATAATTGATTTATATCACTCGTTCATGTAAACCTTCCAACGTGCGGAAGCTCGTCAGCCTAATCAAACCCCGTAGTTCGCCCTGCGGACTCAGAAATACTGTACAGGCATTTGCCAAACATAACGCACCGAGCTCCAGCAGGAGAGTAATTCTGCAAAACAGCGAGTGAAGACACGCCGGCGGTCTTCTGTAGGAAACCGGACACTGAGCGCCCAACTTCATATGAAGCTTGGTGTTTTTCGTCAAAAGAAAAACAGGATGTTTGTGACGACGCACGATAGTGCATCAGCATACTTAGCTGTTGTCATTCAATGATTGTGAAGTTCCATGAAGTTAAGTTAGTGCTTCCTGCATTAAGTGAGGTAAAGGCACCCACGTGACATTAAATATACATAATTTAAATACGTTTTACCTCTCAGTTTCCCCGATATTCACAGCCCTCCCCACTACCGCGTTTGGTAGTACGTACTGCGAATATCGTCATTCCCCTATTAAACTCGTGTTCAGTGTGATAAGTAATGCCAGTTTACACCATTTTCAAAGATAAATTATTTCATTTTGGAAAATATGCTATTCTTAACAATAACCTAGGTTAGGTTTTTTTACATTTACGTGGGTATAGTCTTATATAGACCAAGTTTTCGAATTCATTCCTATTTTTGTTGGGTTTTGCGAGGAGGGAGGGGGGACACATGCATTAATTTAAGTTGAACCTTTACTACGTCATACCGGGAACTTGCTAGATTTTTTTAAAATCTGATGTTAGTAAATATATATAAATTCCAAATATCACAGATACAAACACAACTTTCATAGCACTGCTCCATTTTAAAATGTAAACTGAAATTAATGTGTGCTCAACTTCTGAATATTGGGCAAATAATAGAGGCCACAAACTAATGCAATACAGTCCAAATTAAGAAGTTTGCATAATCCAGTGAAGTGTAACCTTATTTTGAACGTAATTCATTCTGTAAAAATATGATCGCTAAACTCTAAGTTTTGGACTGTTGAAAGGTTTATCAAAAACTATAGAACTTTGGGGTTTAAATAATGCATCCAGCATTACACCCAGCATTCAGTACCACAAGTACCTACAGGGTATTAGGTTGTAATATTCCTACTTAACCATATGTGTGTGACCGCTCAAACACCGGATATAAAATACACAAAAAATTCGTTCCACAGAATGAGTGAATTTGAAAATGCACTCTTTGTAGGACTATAACGCAAAATAACCCGTTCGAGAATTTTTCTGCCCATGATGCTTCTAAACTGAGAACACAAAATATAAAAGGAACGTAAACGAAACAAATAAACATAGATATTTTACATTTCCGGTATTTTCCTACATTCTGTGAGACTATTTGTCATAAAAATTTGAGAGGGAGTATTTAACGTAGACTAATACTGGTAATACTGTGGCCTTCCCGTTAAAGAAAACTCAAGAAAACTAATTAAGATTACAGAAAAACTTTTCTGTGCACAAAATAAACCAACGACGGAGCAACGATATCAACAGTGTCTGAAGACATACAACTGATTACATCCTGAGAACTATTCTGAAGTTATATAAAAAATTCAATATTTTAGACAGATTAACAATTACGGACAACTCTACAAAAATACGCACGTATTCCTATCTTAATTTTGCTAGTGATAACTACGTAAATTTTTATAAAACATTTGCGATGTAGGAAATAGGCTTCTTATGAACGGTTCAATGAAATTTTTCTAATATTACTTCATTTCCTATTAGTAAAGTAATACATGTTTTAACATTCGAGAAGGTACGGTTGTATCAATCCGCCTATTATGTTGTTTTGAGAATCGGAGGATAATATTTACCTCTCATTCGTGACATTATGCATGGCTTAGTAACAGTAATTTGTTAACCATACACTTCCAACTAAATATTGAATTATTACAGAAACGTGTTTTTGAACCGTTACAGGACCACTCGCCGGTCACCGTCACATCCTTATTTCCCCGCACCACTTTATCAAAATTCAATGAGATTCTTTGCAGTGCGGTGAGTGACACAAGCTCCAAACAGACGCCTGTGGACCAGGTGGAAGTGGAGCTGCCCGGTTACAACACTGTTATATTTGCCAGAAGAAACTACAGTCTGCTCAGTGTCTTCTAACATTTCGAACAAAATCTTTGAAAACCACCCATGTACGACGTGTTTTGTTGTTTCCTAAATCAGTCAGGTATTGCNAACATTTCGAACAAAATCTTTGAAAACCACCCATGTACGACGTGTTTTGTTGTTTCCTAAATCAGTCAGGTATTGCGAGTGTTTTATACTTATTTTAACATAAAACTACCAAATGTTTTGTTTTATTTAATTCCAATTTATATGCATATAAAATATTTCGTTTTNCTTATTTTAACATAAAACTACCAAATGTTTTGTTTTATTTAATTCCAATTTATATGCATATAAAATATTTCGTTTTTAATTAATATCAATGAAAAAAAGTTTTAAAAAAATGCTAATAATGTGGAGGTCGTAATAAAAACGAAAGGATGAAATTTGATTTTAAATTATTCACACAGCTATTATTTACAGCATAAATCTGTTTATCTCCATTATTAGTGTATTTATATCTCAATTAGTTCAATACTTGAAGTATAATTTTACTCTTATTAATGCCCTTCATAGTGTCTCGGTTTTGTTATAGTAAATTAACTAATACTCATTATTAACACACTTTNTACTCTTATTAATGCCCTTCATAGTGTCTCGGTTTTGTTATAGTAAATTAACTAATACTCATTATTAACACACTTTCAGACTGTCTGTTGTGATCAATTGTAATCTATTTCACTCACGAATGTAGTCCAATAGACTAGCAAGCTAGCCGCACTCTTCACTTGTCGATACTCGCTGTCGCTGATTTCACTTCCCCTAGTCACTTCTCCCGCATCTCGTCGTCTGTCGCTCTAACTCAGTCACACATTCATTCAACAACTCTTGGCTCGAAGGCCCGGCACAAAATGTATATACTGCTAAGGTTTATCTGGAAAGTTCGGCGCACCCGGAGTCGTGCGGACAGAATCTAATCTAAGGCAGTAAACAACTACAAAATTCCTCACATAGGCGCAGAAACTTAATACAACCTACGTCAGCAGCGCGCGCAGAAAAAATATTAATGTGTCGGCTCTTTTTTTGGTAATAGATACATGGTTCTTGGTTAAGTGCGCACCTGTAATTCAAACATCCCATTGACTTGTCACCGCCGCTCTCATATAAATGCTGTCCTTAAATTCAACTCGCTCACGCGGGATGCGAAGCATGGAGCGCGTCCCAAAAACTTAACATCTATAGCTCGTTGGTTTTAGGGGGCCCCATTTTCAGCTACGATGACTTCATAGCACATACTTTCCAATCTGAGTTAAATGAAATCAAAACGAGTCAGTGGAGGCTAAAATCATTCTGTAGGCATTCAGCATCGGATAAAGACGTGAGAGCCATCGAATGGTTTTATTGTTGCCTTTGTTAAAAAGCACGCCACTATATTCGTGGCTTGTACGCCGATGGTAATAAAGAAGTGCCATTGCTGTGCTCTAATATTAACTATTTTATGAATAAATACGTTTAATTATCTTTTCTTATCTAATGGTAATCATAGTAAGCCTTTTCGGCGGACTACTGCTTAAATTAAAATTAAATGACTATTCTGAAATAATGTTGGGCAGCAAGATGATTACGGTGTTCCCATAGTCAGTTGTCGTTTTGTTTCTTGATTCCGTTCTCCTCTATGGTACCATAGTTTCACTGACCTACTAGCGATTTCTACTGATTTCCGTAGATTCAATTCGACCTCTCTGATTCACTGATTGGTAGCGAATTCTAGCGATTCGCCAGTGAGAAGATGAAACACAACTAAATTGATATTGACGTAACTATCTAGTATTCAGATATGATGACTATTTTGGCAACTTTAAGATTAGAAGGAACAGAACAGCAGGTGAATTCACAGTGAGTGTGAGGACTCTGGCGTTCCTGTATTTGTCACACATCCCTTTCCACATAAGGCCAGACCAACTAACCACTTGCAAAACTCCAACGGCCGGTGGTTGCAACAAATGCCGAACGATATAGAGCCAAAATGTGAATAATTCAAATGTATGCAAAAATATTTTCAGCAAATAAAATATTATATGCTGTGATAGTATCATAATGCACACACAAAACATTACTCATATGAAGAAAAGCTTAATAATACCTTTAAAATATTCCCGCTAGCTACTTAACAGATTAAATGTATTATGCAAAAAATTTGTTTCAATTCTTTAATATTTGAAATAATATTTTTCTCATGTTTTATTCCGTTTCTGTCGCTATCTAAAAAAATGATACATTGCCAAGCAAGTCTTAAAATAGGCAAAAAAAAATTTTTCCAACGACTTGTATGTAATTTTTTAAGTGTTATCGATGAGTTTCTAAGACAACAAAATTATGATTAAGAAATGTTTTGAGGTAGAAAAAGAATATTATATATATTTGAGGGATATGACAAAACAAATTTCCAACCAACCAGGAATTTCGCAGGTTTTTAAAGTAAACTACCTTTTTTTGGAGTGTACGTAGGGTTATACTCTCCGTAGAGAGTAACATGGAAACATAGAATAATCATCCCCTAATGGGCTGCGACCTTTGACTGGAGTCACGAAGCTCAGTTACTGCCTTAACATTACTTCATTAATAACCTGGATTGTTTACGCGTTAAAGGGTTTTAATATAAAAGGTAGGACACGTATCAGTATTGCATTTTTTTTCAGGATGTATGGAAATCCACGTGTAAAAATAAAACAATTTGAAAAGACCAGTTGGATTTGAAATCGCGACATTCCGAATACCAAAGAAGGTTGCTACCACTGTTCTTAGTAGTCTCAGTAAATTGAAGAGTCATTAAAAGTACCAATGAAACGAAACTCCACACGTTCATTTGTCCACGTATTCATGGCTTATCTTATTTGTAATGGCGGAACCTTGTTATAACGAGGCAAATCCTTGACTGCCTTCAACATCGAGGTCGTCTGTTTATCATTGAGATGGTGCCTTAGTTCATTATAGTGCAAGACATTCCTCGGGTTGATCCCTTTTTCCCTACTTCTTCATTTTACCGATTATCCGACCCCCTAAATATCACCTCGCACCTTCTCCTTGTTGGACAGGAACGTCAGAGTCGTCCGCACCTGAGGCAGGACAGTTGACTATGCCCAGTGTCAGCACCTTCCCATCTCATTCATATCAACCACGCCAGAAGCGGAACTAAGTACTTAAGGTGTTACTTGCGGCAGGAAAATTTCCGCGTCAAGAGAGGCTTCGAACACACTTAATAGTTTGAGTTGATTACCAGTTCGGTTAACTTTGATACACTTTCTTATTAATGCACAGGGTGGCTCCGTCACGTTAACAGGCCTACAAAAAAACGAAAACAAATAATTCCGCTAAACCAGATGTGAAGTGAAACTACCAACTCTCTGCGAAAATCGACATACAAAAAATAGTCGATTTTCAAATATAAAGACGACGTGGTAACGAAGTTTAACAGTCACCGAACCCTAAAAGTTTTGCCAGGTAAACGTGATTTGGTGAAATTATGTCCTGTCCAGTTTTATTTCAAAATTCTTTTTATCCACGTCAGTGATCGGAAAGTTTTTGATGCTACATTTCTAAGGCGTTTGCAAAAGAACCACAAACCTTCATAATCCAGAGTTAGTAGCCCAATTCGCATTGGCTTAGTCAAGTACCAAAATTTCTTCTTACAAAAACACCCGCTGCGAATAACAAAAGTAAAACTGCACGGAAGTGCGCAAAATATTTAAATTGAACGTGCATTGAAATTTAATATGAAAATCAAAATACGATATTCATAATATTGGTAAGTTTCAAATTTAGAAGGGGCCGCGGCGGTTTGGTGGTTAGACTACTCGCCTCCCACCTAAGTGAGCAGGGTTCTATTCCCGGCGGGGTTTCCTCCGAAATTGGCATGTGGGAATAGTTCCGGACGATACCGCTGGTCGGCGGGTTTTATAGAGAATCTCACATTTCACCTACCTTTTCATGACGGCGCTGCTACATATTCACCTCGCTTCAACCTCATCTGCTCTCAAGACCTCGCTCTTAAGAGACGCTCAATTTCTCCACTCCTCTCAACCAGTGCGTCACGCACTGCAGAAGGTTGTCGTTTGGCTCAGCCCCTGGCGCCACACTTCTCGAAGTGCAGGCGTGTAATTTTTTATTGCAGCATGCTGGTGAGCATTTCTACACGATCGTCAGCAGTTAATGTAAATAACAATAGTTCTAGAAGTTGTCTGTTTTCCCACTCTGTACGGTAATTCCTTGCAGGGATGTGTCAAAATAACATGACACGTAGCCAACCGGGATCACAGAATAAATTACTGACCTCATAGAACTATGTTTAAAGTAAATTCACTCTTATACATTAGAAGCAAAACGAAATAAAAAAAAAGCAAAATGTTACATAATAAGTTTTTATGCATTTGTTAACTAAAGGAATGATAGGTAATAGGAATTCTTCTACAAACAGTCATTCCATTAAAAATATATACATTCTCCGCCGGCTAGGAGCTATNATTAAAAATATATACATTCTACGCCGGCTAGGAGCTATACTTAACCGTTTTTAAACTTTTGTCAACTTAAACACGAATGATTAGCCTGAAAAAGTTATTCAATGAAAATATGTTTGTTTGATGAAGTGTAATAAATAATTATTTCTTGAAACAGTTTAATTTGTTCACATCTCGCTTAATGGCTGCATACTTTACCTTATATATAATACTAATTTTCATGTTCATATTCCCTTGAAAAAAATACATCTTACAAGTAGTGAAATAGTTAATCAGAGACAAAATGTAAATTGTACGAAGATAAAATTAAATACTTAAATGATGGATAGATTCCGGGCAAGGTACGAGGCATCGCTTTAATAGCTCCTTTGGTTTACGCCATTTTTTCCGGGCATACAACAGTGACAAATATGACTGATTTATTACAAAGGGAAGAAGAGGCGGAAAGTACGTGATTGCTGTAAGGTGACTAGTCATTACACAACCGCCTGGTGCCAGGCCAGCAAACTAGCTCAATAAAAAGGAATTTATCCTTTAATATTTTCTTTATGTCTATTGCTTAATTTGTACATAGTGCAATAATCATTCCAGTGGATGTTGGATTACGATCAAATTTAATTCATTACTTCAAACTTGTATTGAAAATTATAAGATTACACAACACACCTATGGTTTTGATTTCAGTAAAAATAAATTAAAAATTTTTTTAAATAATCACAAGTTAAAATCACATTTTAAGAGTTTGAAGACAACACAAATAGTAAAATTTAGCACAGAATTTAGTTCATTTAAATATAAACGGATGTTGTGGGTTACTTGAAAAAATCTACAGTGGATAAATATTTGTATTATTTTAAAATTACAATATATAATGATTCTTCTCTACAGATTTCTGCTTTTCCTCTGCCTGAATTTTTGTAAAATTATCTTTATGTACGCGTTTTAAAAGGTATATTTACAGTGTACTTGAATTACCATATTTATGAATGGTTTTATAATACAGGTGGTGCTCATTTAATCAAATATAATAACTTTCACTCAACTCAGAAGAATTTGCAGCAACAAAATCTGTCGACCTTCCTTAGAATGAAATTAAGTTATTTATATATTTATATATATATGAACAAATGTTTGAGTTAGTTAGAGATACATACAATTTATATTATATTATAGTTTTGCTAACAAACTGAAAGTAGTTTACGTATTACAGAGCTAAAAGCATTAAAGTGCTAAAGGCAGCCCAAGCATGGACTTCAGCTGTTTCTTCACCTCTACGCCCATGGAACTGAACTAATGAGCAGTTTTTTTAGCCGTAACACGTCTTACGATACTTTTAGCGAAAGTTCTATCATTTTGTAATATAGCAACGAAGATAAAGGCCTGTTGTACCTGTCTATACATCATTATAGATTGTATACCCGTTTGTTTACGCTTACAAATCATTGCTCACGAAGTACGAATATGATGTGTTTACACGCTAGTGGCGCTTTAATGAGAACAATAAATTAATTTAATTTTTTTTAACTGTTTTTAAATAATTTTTACACATTCTTGGTGTTTCATATTTTTCAAACCAGAATTAATATTTTGCGAAAATAAATTAGTTTTATTGGTTGATTCAAAAATTAAATATCAAATAAATTAAATTAAGTGATATAACTCATTGACGATTTATAATATTCATAATGAAAACTTCAAAAAAACTGGTTAGCGTTTTAGGGTATTGAAATATATGTTTAAGCACACTTTACGGAATGATGTACATATTACTGAGGCAGTTTGATCAGCCTACTGTAGATGGGAATTTCGTAGTACGTCGGATGTTTTGTTTGCCCTTGCACACATGAGGTGGCAATGTGACTAACGAGCTTTTCCTGATTTTGCTGTATATGTCGGTGGAAGAAAATCAATTTCGAATTGGCGGAGAGGAAGTCATGATTTGCGTGTCAACTGCAATGACGGAATCGCTCGTGAATAGGGGGTAAACATTCTTTTTTGGCAACATTGATGTCCTCACTGAGCTACAATGGGGCACAGCGTTTCATTAACGCTCTTTAATTTGGCAAGGGCTAGAAAATGGTTTTTTCTTACGGATTTTCGTTATTTTTGTAGCTAGTTTATTATTTTAATCTTTGATGATCAAGTTTACCACTTATTTTTATATATTTTGAAGGCCATCATAACCGTTCTGCTTTAGAGAATCAGAGTCCTTGATAAA
>NQII01007637.1:0-79011 GCA_002778355.1 Clitarchus hookeri
CCTACTGATTGCTGACGTGCCACTTTGACTCTTCCTTAATCCTTTCATGATAAAGCATGAAAAGTGAAAAATTACAGTCTCTCTGAGCAGTGAAGATGGAGGAAAGTTCTCATGTCTACAGAAGACAGCAGGAGCCTTAGAGTGGCTAAGTAATGATTCCAGAAATGTGAGAAGAGCCAAGTGTCAGGCTCGTAATCTTCCATGTAAGCAACTGTTCGGCAATGGCACATTTAGAAGTAAACAATAACACAGTTTTCAACTGACAATAGCTACGCGTAAATATGCTTTATGGGGTGCATAAGAGATGCACAGGCATAAGACACGTGGATAAATATTGTATATTTTACTTTTTTTTTTCTGTCAGTGCGTTATATCGTAGTGCTAAGAGAACATGTGAGATACACACTTTTAAAGAATTACAGGGTTTTCAAATTTGGTGCGCAGTCCTACATCCAATTTCAGTATCAAAACAGTTATTAATACCAGAGTTTCTTTGTTTATGTTGTAGCCTTTTACCACCAATGCCCTAGCATTTTCATTAAAGGTATTAACAAAATGCATAAGTGAGTTGTGATTTATAGTATGTAATGAGCTTTCTTACATCCTGGACCTACTGATTGCTGACGTGCCACTTTGACTCTTCCTTAATCCTTTCATGATAAAGCATGAAAAGTGAAAAATTACCGTCTCTTTGAGCAGTGAAGATGGAGGAAAGTTCTCATGTCTACAGAAGACAGCAGGAGCCTTAGAGTGGCTAAGTAATGATTCCAGAAATGTGAGAAGAGCCAAGTGTCAGGCTCGTAATCTTCCATGTAAGCGACTGTTCGGCAATGGCACATGTAGAAGTAAACAATAACACAGTTTTCAACTGACAATAGCTATGCGTAAATATGCTTTATGGGGTGCATAAGAGATGCACAGGCATAAGACACGTGGATAAATATTGTATATTTTACTTTTTTTTTTCTTTCAGTGCGTTATATCGTAGTGCTAAGAGAACATGTGAGATACACACTTTTAAAGAATTACAGGGTTTTCAAATTTGGTGCGCAGTCCTACATCCAATTTCAGTATCAAAACAGTTATTAATACCAGAGTTTCTTTGTTTATGTTGTAGCCTTTTACCGCCAATGCCCTATCAATTTCATTAAAGGTATTAACAAAATGCATAAGTGAGTTGTGATTTATAGTATGTAATGAGCTTTCTTACATCCTGGTAATGGGATGCCAGCATTTCCAAGCTACTGAGTAATTTGCAGCTGTAATATGGAAATTTTTAAAATTTTGCAACACCTCTCTTTTGAGACATCCCAATAAGTATTGGAAATTTTTCCACATCTGCTAATGACTGAATTTCGTGAACTTTGACCTGGTACAAATCTGCCATTCCTCCCATTCACCTTCAAATGAGGGCAAGTTAATCTTTGGAATTTTCACACTAGAAGATGGAGTGGTAACAGCAGCAGCTGGAGCTGTGTGCACCACATGCCTGGAGAAGATTGTGTTTATAGCACATCGCATGTCGGATACTTGGGTGAAGAAATTCTCATTTTGCTAGTGAGAATATTCTCATCGAATTCATCCTGAAGCGGGTCCAATTGAAGAAACTCGTTACGCAGACACGTGAACATCCCATCAACTGCCTCAAGCTGCTCATTAAATGCATTTAGCTCATGAACAATTTCAAGAGTGATAACAGTAGACCTCATTAGTGTTTTGTACTCGTTCATCGATGTGTTTTAATTTTGTTTCCTGTAGTTTCAATTTCATTAAAAATGCCTTGTAACCCATTTAGAGGGAGAGTAAAAAAGATGCATATCAACTCGAAAAATCGGTTCGAGCTAGAGAGTAAACAAAGAAATGAAAGGTAAATGATCAATAAACCTGAAAAATAGGTTGTGTGTAGTTATTTTCGGCGAAGAACAAAAAAAATATCTAAAAACTGCTTATGATACATAATGGCGGGAAAAGAAACATAGTACAACTGAGACAACCAATGCAATTTACTCATCTACATGACCAATGTAAATTAAGCACAAGATCACAATACCCACTGCCACACACCTTAAATATAATTTTGATTAAACGGATTGAAACATAAAGCGAAGCATGAATGGAGTAGGAAATTTCTCAATTATTCTGAAGATGGATAAGACTCTAGTAGGTTCTACACTGGCATCTGCAGTTTCATCACGTGCATGATGTTATCTCGATTGCAAAGTACGTGCCAAACGAGAATAAAACACTTTTGAGTTCACGAGAGGCACTGATATTCAACCTAGAGGACCAAATAATGTTTAAGAGAACATGCCGGTTACATACTTTTAAAAACTACTAATAATTGATGAGCAGTTTTGTGCGAACTTACCGCAACACCATCTTGAAGTCCATTGGTTCTTCTTTCTAAAGATGGGGACTACTTGCATACATATCCCTCTGCAAAATGATGAAAATAGATCTCAGCCTATTTACACACAGTTTTTATCTGAACAACGCATGTTACTTAGCCTATTTTCAAGTGTCAAGTGCGTTACAATCACCACCATAAAATCATCTTGAGCAGACATGTGAAGTGTTTGTGATTCCAATATAGTTACATGTAGTTCAGATTCTCAGTATGGGTTGTATACTGTACTTGAACCTTTTGGAAGCAACTGTACTCGAGTGAAAAATACCACGTAATTAATTTTCAGTAAATAATTTTATCCGTTTTTCCTGCAGTAAACACTTGTAATTGTGTTCAGAATTTTTTCTCTTCAGGATGTATCTTTCATATGAATAAATGTGAAATGCTTTTGTATTGCTCTTGTTAAGTGTGCATGCAGGTCTGTGGGTAATGGAGATGTGTGTTGCGCAGGTAATGTGGGAGAAGTTCTCCATGAAGCTGCCTGGTACCGCCGAGCAGGAAAGCAAAGCGAGTCTCGTACTGCTGGGCATGGTCGCCAGGTCAGTGGAAGCTTATTATGTTCTCCGTGTTGCTGGTGGCTTGAGTTGATACACAAACACGTACACACACATGGAAATTGAGATATTTTCACGAAACGTCTAAGAAAGTTCAGCAGTTACACTGCTGGGCAGAATAAGTATAGCCTGTTCGCGATAAACTGAGCACTTTTAAATGCCCGGCTTAAGATCTACTTGTATACACATTGTGTGTGTGGTCTTCCACCAAATGTAAAATTAACATTGCCATGGGCCTGCTAACTTTATTCATGCGTCAATCAAGTGAAGCTGTGAAATTATGAAGTAAATATTTCACAAAATAACTTTTAAAAAGAGTGTTTATTTCAATATTCGCAAGTTTGCCTAATGCTTTTAATTCAACGTTAAGGCGTGGGGCTTCTTTCTCTCTCTCTCTGTTCTTTACCAGGCGCATGCCAGTCTGTGTGTCCGTAACAATAAATTCAGGGAGGGGCAGTGACATTTTTCAAAAGTAATTTCAAAAGTGCTCACTTAACCGTGAACAGCCTTTAATAAGATTTCAACAAGGCAGTAAAACTCCAGTGGTGATGGAATGTTTTTAATACTAGTATCAGCATTTAGGGTAATGTATGTGTTTAGACGTGTGTACCTATATGTGTTAAGGACGTACAGTGGACTCTCGTACTGAAAACGCATGTACTGATAAACCGTATCCACAGTTAAATTTAAGTGGTCCAGGCAAAACTCCTATATAAATAATGGTAGAGCTACGTGCTTGTATCGTTTATCAGATGTTGTGTCGATGAAAGCGTATTTCTGTCCCATCACCTAAGATTTCCTGCAGTGTTAGTTTTTAAGCTGGTTGTTTATGCAAACGTCTAGTAACTGGATGTGAAATACGTTACGCTGTTTATCACTACTCTGTGGCACGTAGTCTTCCCAGCACATCCGCGGTGTGGTGCTAGTCTGGCTTGCTACCTCCTATATGCCTGGTGAGAGGGGAAGTGATTACCTAGCACAACCAGCATGCATCCTAGCGCTCTCTCTCTATCTCTCTCTCTCTCACATATCCCCATCCCCACTCCTCTTTCTTCCTCCCCTTACATACCTTCGAGTGGGAAAAATGATTTCTACGAAAAGAAGAAGCTCATCCTCTCCCTTGGCCGTGGCCCCTTACAGGCCTGGATGCAGCACAAGTAAAGTACAACTGGCGATTGTAGAAATTTTATCAAGATTTTCCGTTGCTCAAAATAGTTACACCTATCATCGCTAGGATTTCAAAGCAAATGGTTTCGCCTAAAAATCTTAGCCAATACATGTTAACAAGGAATTATTATTTGTAAAGTTGTTCTTTTGTGATTAAATGTAGTTTTTTCCCATAAAGTTTAGTGTTTGATTGTATCTCGCATAAAATCAACATGATTTGAAAACAAAACATTAATTTAACACTATGGACAGCATCTTTGTGATTAAAATGATATGCCAAAAAGCATATACTTGACCTCCCCTTGTCGCGAAATATTTTTTGAACATCGAGCGACTTGTATCACCAAGCATAAAGTTAATTTTCAGTAACTTCCTACGGGGAAATCGGAGGATTTATATTAATTTATTTAAATAGACGCGCATCTTTTGAACAAACTGATATTCTGTATGGTCCTATTCGACACCTTTTGTTGTCTAATAATGGGTAAGCTGTGAGTCAGAGTGCAGCATAACTCGCAACGGGTAAAATCGGAGGACGTTGTTTTGATTGATTAATTATTAAAATAAGCTNAGTCAGAGTGCAGCATAACTCGCAACGGGTAAAATCGGAGGACGTTGTTTTGATTGATTAATTATTAAAATAAGCAAAGAAATAAATTTTAATTGCCTGATTTATTCATTTCTGTCACAAAATTACAGTTTTTTCGCAGTGAAATATAATTAATTATTTTAAAAGACAGACATTTGCTATGTGCTCAGTGTCTCCATGAAGCATGGTGGGGGGGGAGGTAAATTTGTTCACCCCTCCCACCGTTTTCCCTTTGCTGTCGCGCCCGCCGTGAACACACTGCCCGACAATAATCTCTCCACAAGCTCTCAGCTGATCGAGTCAGTCCACAACTTTTTTTGTGCTCCGAACCAGATAGTTCTAGTATTTTTGTGCCATTTGTTTCTTAAAGTGATACTTGTGCCTTGTATAGCATGCTTCGTGTTGTAATTATTTTAGAGTTGATTTTCAATATCATCAATGTGTTGATTAATACAAGTGTCTTAACCTTACTGGACTTGATTTTCACAGTTTCTGTTTTTATTTTTCGTAACTGTATTAATGGTAATTTTCAACCGTTTCATCATCGTAAATTTGCTGCTTGACTTAACCTGCTTTGTGTTTGCTGCATATGTTCAACATGTTTTATCACTACAGTAGTGCTATCATTGGATATTTTACCATATCTAGTAAATAGTGGTGGCTATGAATCATTTTTAAATTTCTGAATATGAACAAAGTTTAATTATGAGAAATGTGATAACAGAACTTTGTAGATTTACAATTTTTTATTTGATAAGTTTAAAACATAAATAGCTTAAGTTGTCTTGACCTGGGATAAAAAAATATATTACTTAAGTATTTTTTGAGTGCTGCTTTTATTCTCCGATTTTGAAGAATTAATGTGAAATTAATTTACCTATTGCTTTGTATTTTTACTTACAACATCAAATAATACACAGATTTCCATCATCTTCCCAAAATACTTTTAGTGCAAGTAGAAGTCTTTCAGTTCATTACTCATATGTCCATTGTATCAGTATCGGCAAGGAATTTTCGGTTCGTACCGGTATCTGTAAAAATCTGTATCGGCTCGGCACTACTTGTGACCTCGCAAAGGCGGACAGGAGTGATGTACCGAAAGGGAAGTTATTCCTTGCTGCTGTACGGTTTTTCCCTAGTCTGGAAGAATCCTACGTAGCAGATTACCATATTTACTTGAGTCTAAGATAGAATCAATTTTAAGATGCATACTAATTTTAGTGCTTGAGATGTCTGAAAAATGTTAACATGTGAACCTAAGATGCACTTTAATTTAAGTACTACCAACAACATGTAGGGCCTTGGTCTTGTAAACAACTGATGTCAATATAAATGTTTCTCTTTACGTTAACTTTATTCTTGCTTCCATATTTTTGTGCAGTGTAAATTTATTTCCNAGCCAGAGTGCAGCATAACTCGCAACGGGTAAAATCGGAGGACGTTGTTTTGATTGATTAATTATTAAAATAAGCTAAGAAATAAATTTTAATTGCCTGATTTATTCATTTCTGTCACAAAATTACAGTTTTTTCGCAGTGAAATATAATTAATTATTTTAAAAGACAGACATTTGCTATGTGCTCAGTGTCTCCATGAAGCAGGGTGGGGGGGGAGGTAAATTTGTTCACCCCTCCCACCGTTTTCCCTTTGCTGTCGCGCCCGCCGTGAACACACTGCCCGACAATAATCTCTCCACAAGCTCTCAGCTGATCGAGTCAGTCCACAACTTTTTTTGTGCTCCGAACCAGATAGTTCTAGTATTTTTGTGCCATTTGTTTCTTAAAGTGATACTTGTGCCTTGTATAGCATGCTTCGTGTTGTAATTATTTTAGAGTTGATTTTCAATATCATCAATGTGTTGATTAATACAAGTGTCTTAACCTTACTGGACGTGATTTTCACAGTTTCTGTTTTTATTTTTCGTAACTGTATTAATGGTAATTTTCAACCGTTTCATCATCGTAAATTTGCTGCTTGACTTAACCTGCTTTGTGTTTGCTGCATATGTTCAACATGTTTTATCACTACAGTAGTGCTATCATTGGATATTTTACCATATCTAGTAAATAGTGGTGGCTATGAATCATTTTTAAATTTCTGAATATGAACAAAGTTTAATTATGAGAAATATGATAACAGAACCTTGTAGATTTACAATTTGTTATTTGATAAGTTTAAAACATAAATAGCTTAAGTTGCCTTGACCTGGGATTAAAAAATATATTACTTAAGTATTTTTTGAGTGCTGCTTTTATTCTCCGATTTTGAAGAATTAATGTGAAATTAATTTACCTATTGTTTTGTATTTTTACTTACAACATCAAATAATACACAGATTTCCATCATCTTCCCAAAATACTTTTAGTGCAAGTAGAAGTCTTTCAGTTCATTACTCATATGTCCATTGTATCAGTATCGGCAAGGAATTTTCGGTTCGTACCGGTATCTGTAAAAATCTGTATCGGCTCAGGACTACTTGTGACCTCGCAAAGGCGGACGGGAGTGATGTACCGAAAGGGAAGTTATTCCTTGCTGCTGTATGGTTTTTCCCTAGTCTGGAAGAATCCTACGTAGCAGATTACCATATTTACTTGAGTCTAAGATAGAATCAATTTTAAGATGCGTACTAATTTTAGTGCTTGAGATGTCTGAAAAATGTTTACATGTGTACCTAAGATGCACTTTAATTTAAGTACTACCAACAACATGTAGGGCCTTGGTCTTGTAAATAACTTANACTACCAACAACATGTAGGGCCTTGGTCTTGTAAACAACTGATGTCAATATAAATGTTTCTCTTTACGTTAACTTTATTCTTGCTTCCATATTTTTGTGCAGTGTAAATTTATTTCCCATCCTGTGTGAACATATAGAGTAGAGACCTGAATTTGCGAGGCCTCACTGTCCCTCAGAATCACCTTGTAAAATCTTTGACCTCACAAAATTGTTTCCAACCAATTTTGACACCTTAAAACCCCCTAAAATTGCATTAAAATAGTATTTTTTGTGTTAAGTCAGCTGTGGTCATCTCTAATCGCAAAAATAACATTTTTTTAAAAGAAAATATTAATTTATTTTAATAAGCAGACATCTTCCAAATCGTGTATACTCCAGAAGGCGTATATGAACTCCCCTTGTCCTAAAAAAATGTAATTTATGGGCACCGAGTCATTTTAACATATACGAAGTGTGTTTCCAATAGCTTCTTTAGGGAAAATCAGACAATGTATTAATTAAGTATTATTTTAATTCAATAGGCAGACGTATTCCAAACAAGTTTATACAGTACAAGCCCGATATAAATTGCTATTGGGGGACAATTCAGACCCCGTTATAGCTTTCTGCGCACTTCAGGGAGGGGTGAAAGGCAAACCAGCATCAAAGCAAGAACTACTCAAATACTGTTTGTCCCAGGCAAAGGATGAACTTTTTCTACCAAGGGATGAAGGATTCCCCTCCCCCCTCATTTGGGTGGAAGTGAGAAAAAGAAGGGCATTAACTAAACACAAGGAGTGCTAAGGCGGCAGAAGCGAGGCTGACAAAGTAAGTCAGAGGAGAGAATGAGGCCCTGTTCCAATTGGCACTTTCTGTTAACGAAATGGTCACGTTACCCGTTTTGCCTGCAAAATCTATGGCGTATTTTTATTATATCCATTTTGCCTTTAAGTTTGCTTCGAAGCTCAAAAATTACAAAATACAAATTACTAAACTGCCTCCATAATAGTTTTGCCTGTTTGAAACGTTTAAATGCACATATAAGCAATGTTATTGAAATAAACAAATGTTTATTGTACTGACAATAATAATTTCTCAAAGCAAGTTGCTGAAATATTCTGGAAATAGGTATTTAGTCATGAGACATAGTTTTTGTAAATAGGGATGGGGCTACCGAATCTAAGATTTGCCGAATCCAACGACTCTTAGGAATTCGTAGATTCTGTTGATTTGATTAAGATTTGTGCAAAGATTGGTTTAGGTGGGGGGGGGGGGTTCAAAATTCTGCATAGTATGTTGTTCAAAGTAAAGTTTCCCCAAAGTGTATGTAAAAATTCAAATGATTTAAATATGCTGTAGTAATTAAATTCTCATGTAACAAAAAGAACATCTCAAACCATCGGCCGCTTTACGTACGTGCATCAACCGGCAAAGCATTCTACCGCACGTGGCCGCCTTGCCAACAAACATGTCAGTAGCGAGCCGCAGGCAGGCGGTACATAAAAGCAACTGAGCTGCAATCCCCCAAGTCCGCAGATAAAGAACTCCCGCTGTCAGTTTGCTTTTTCATGCCTCATTTATCCCTCTCTTTTTTTATATAGTACATTCTTTACATACATTTCTGGAAGTAAAGGAAGAAAGATGGGTACAGAATTTCCTGTCAAACAAATTATTTTCGGGTGGCACTTCAGTTTTCTTTTTTATATTACATTAAAAATAACGCGAGTGCAAGGAACAATCTAACACAGCAGCCAGCGGAGTGTGTCCCAGGTGGGCGGCATAAGAGAAAGAAAGGTGGGACAGGCATACTGTATAGCATTGTTTCCCAGCAGATAGTTTACAAGCTGTCCTCTTACTGTTTGGAGGAGTGAGATGCCATACACAAAGGTTTTGGAGGGNGGGGGGGGGGGGTTGTCTTGTCTCCTGGGACAGAGATATCCCGCTGACGGGAAAAATAGTCAGACAGCGATAGGGGAAAGGGAAGTACTTGATAGCTGCCTGTGGCGTTGGAAATGGAGGGTTGTGGGGGAAGAGAAGGCTGGCGTGGGAATCTACATGGGTTAAGCGCAGTTTGGTGTAGAGGCTGTGTAATGTATGATATGCATGGTACTACAGCCTTTATCGCTCCCACACATTTTGGTCTTTGGCAATTCCTGGGTCCTGGTTTGAAGCACTATTAACCATAGCTGCACCAATAGTGTTTTGTGCGCTCTATTTTAATTATATATTTTTCATAATACAAACCAGATGTGGCAGGTGCGTACGCCAGCACTTATCTTGCCACCAGCAACCACCACATTACATCAGTGTGCATAAACGACTCAAGTTCTGTCTGACCCACGTACCATGGTGCAGTTTAAGCAGCCATATTTGCATGGGGAAATGGTGTTGCTACATCGGTAAATAACACAGAGTTTAATTTTCGTTTCAGCCCCAAACAATTCAAATAATGAAGGTTTTATTGTGATGCATGATGCATATGTGACATAAAATAAACACGACTTCGCCTCATCTGTACGTATGATCACGTTACCCCAGATGGAGTTTGAACCCCAAAACGACTTGCTACGAGAGCCTACAAGTACGCCCCTAGTTGCGGGGGCCCCAATGGACACATCAGCCAAGATCGTTTGCCCTTATATCAGACGTCACGCCACCCCCTGACGTGTAATTGCGGGTAGCCAGGCAACCAGGTTAAACGCCTAAGCTTGCGCAACCAAGGCAACCCAGCATTACAGAGGCCCATAGTTCAGCTATGGGCCGAGAGATCGTGCTACAGCAAAGCTCTGCCCAGGAGGAGGAGCTCGCCACCCGCAACCCCGCACCCCAGACGAGCCAGCAGGCAGGTAGAATATATGGGCGTGCACCGCCGAGGGACGGCAATGGTTCTCCAGTCAACGCCCTCCAGCAGCTCGCTCCACCACCTCGTGTACTTGGGCACTCTGCTCACCCCAACATCTTCGTGACTGGCCAGAAAATCTTCAAGACCTGCACCAGCACAACTGAAGAAGTCTTCGAACCCCTTGAATAGTCTACCCTTCTGGTAACAGCAATCACACCACCCTTCTGGTCTACTACCTTGAGATAGTTAGGGACAGTTTTTATTATAGCTACTTAGCTGCATCTTCTCTTGTTCAGGTTTGAACCAGGTCGCCTTCACCAGGTTTACTTCTTGTAAGTTCCTGATTAGCTAGGAGGTAGTACGGGCCACCGTGTCTATTCCTCACTTAATAAACATGTTTTCTCTCAAACCTCTGATTGCCAATTCTAAGGTGCCTGTGATTTTATCCTCTGTAGACAGTCCACCAAGGTAAAGCAGCAGGAGACCGCGTCTTTGACAAACCAATTACCGAACCTAGCGTAGGACTGCGGGCTCCCTTAACCCGGGCTGATGTACATCGTAAAACACACCCAGTCAACGGCTGTACTGTGCACCTGGTGCGCAGTAAGGCAGAGCCACAACCACTAGCAACACAATTCAAGGACTCTCGCTCAGATAGTCCAGCCGATTCACTCCATCTATCGGACTGGTTCTGGAGGACTGGCCACCTTTGGACATAAACACAGACATCCAAGGTAAACCCACCGCATTGAATTGTCACCGGTTGGGGTAATCTGGTAGGACTCTTGGTTGGCTCCGCCTCTGCTTGGTTGTACATCTAGCTAGGGAACAAGAGACCAATATTTGCACCTACCTGTATAACGTACATCCAAAGGATTGGATTAGTACGAAGTGGCAGGAAAGGAAGGCAGCTTTGGCCTCCAAAGCCAACGGGAGCTGTAACCAAGCCCCAACTGCGCTTTGCAGCATAACCCCCCGTGAACGAGCTCAAGCTGCCCACCAGCTGGAGAGGCCTTCCATCCCAGCTCCATCCCACTCCTTATTTCAGCCTCCGATCAAGACAGCTGGCCCACCACACCTGATTGTTACCGACTTCCGTCAGGAACAGCCCGTTCCACTAGGTATCGCGAATCCGTGGTTCCAATGTCACCGGACCAGCAGCCCTCCCCAGGTTCACCGTCAGCCGCAAGACCACTGTCGCCCCAGGTCGGGGTACTTGTTCCAGTCAACTCCAGCAGCAGCAGCTAGGTCAGCAGCCACCCCAGGTCACCTCCAGCACAGGTAAACTCGTGGCTGTGTGCCGTCCAGTATGCACGACCGCTTAGCCCACATTTGACTTTGGACCATGTCATCAAACCACGTACCCTGTATTCTTTACCAGCCGGGGCCTGGTCAGCCAGTTGAATTATGAGTGTGTCTCATTGATACGGCTAAACTTTGCTTGATCGTGACGTATCTATCAGCCATCTGACGTCACGCGTCAAGCGTTTTCTTGCCATCCAATGTGAGGCCAAAGTGCTTTGCTATTTACGAATAGTAAAGCAGAACTATGCCAGCTNAAGCGTTTTCTTGCCATCCAATGTGAGGCCAAAGTGCTTTGCTATTTACGAATAGTAAAGCAGAACTATGCCAGCACAACTAAAGACCCAGTAATCTAGCCGGGAGTCAAACGAAAGCCAATCAGACTTCTGGGAGTCTGAAAACACCCCATGGCGCTCAATCAACCTAGCCAAAATGTCAGAAACTGTGGCTAGCATAGCCGCCCAAGATACAACTAATGCCATGGCTGAGGCCATACCCAAAAGGTGCCATATAGCCACTTGCCCAGGTATGGGTTTAAATACTAGGAATGTAACGATTCCACTTTTCCTCAATTCCACTTTTCCTCGATTTTCGANTAAAGACCCAGTAATCTAGCCGGGAGTCAAACGAAAGCCAACCAGACTTCTGGGAGTCTGAAAACACCCCGTGGCGCTCAATCAACCTAGCCAAAATGTCAGAAACTGTGGCTAGCATAGCCGCCCAAGATACAACTAATGCCATGGCTGAGGCCATACCCAAAAGGTGCCATATAGCCACTTGCCCAGGTATGGGTTTAAATACTAGGAATGTAACGATTCCACTTTTCCTCAATTCCACTTTTCCTCGATTTTCTATCTCAATGCCGATACCACTCTCGATTCTCAATTCCAATAATCGCTATTCCTTTAGTTACAGACAATTACTTTACACAACTAAACATTGTTTAGGAAGGGGTAAACTTTAATTATTCAAACTATGCCTCAATTTGTAGCAGGCCTATTACTAACATAACTAATATAACACTTGAACGATGGGAGCATATTCATAGGAAATTCCAAAACGTTCAAAAGAGACATATGAGATAATATTGAAATCATATATATATATATGTTCTTTCTTTCTCCCACCACATAGTTTATTTGAAACTATTTCCAAAACCTCACTTGCCACGTAAAATGTTCACCAACACATGAAATTATTAAATAGTTTTAAGAATAGCATAGTGAAATCACATTATGTTTTGCAACAAAAGGAATCTTTTCGTCGCACCCAACTGATAGACGTATTCACCTGAATATAAGACGGCCCCCTACATTTGCCCTTTGCTAATGGCGAAAAATCAATTTTGCCACAAATACTTATTGACAGTCCATGATGATAATATAACTCAAAAGTCAAATATCCCATGATCCTCACGAACTACAAACATTTGCTTCGATAACGGAAAAATGCATGGCTGCAGCACAATTGTTATGCATTTTTGCATACCAAACCACCATTAGTTTAAAAAATTTGCATCANCGAGATAATATTGAAATCATATATATATATATTCTTTCTTTCTTTCTTTCTCCCACCACATAGTTTATTTGAAACTATTTCCAAAACCTCACTTGCCACGTAAAATGTTCACCAACACATGAAATTATTAAATAGTTTTAAGAATAGCACATTGAAATCACATTATGTTTTGCAACAAAAGGAATCTTTTCGTCGCACCCAACTGATAGACGTATTCACCTGAATATAAGACGGCCCCCTACATTTGCCCTTTGCTAATGGCGAAAAATCAATTTTGCCACAAATACTTATTGACAGTCCATGATGATAATATAACTCAAAAGTCAAATATCCCATGATCCTCACGAACTACAAACATTTGCTTCGATAACGGAAAAATGCATGGCTGCAGCACAATTGTTATGCATTTTTGCATACCAAACCACCATTAGTTTAAAAAATTTGCATCATAACTACGACTTTCAAATTTTCGTAGTTGCAATGCTGATGAATCCCCTCCCCCTTTTTTCCCTCCTACTCATAATTAATAACAAGTGCTCATTTACCAATACATTTGATGCAAAACACCATAATACCGCTTTGACCATGAGTAAGCGAGGTACAAAAAAATTAATTAAAACTTATAGATACAGCTACTATCTCGTACTCACAACCCCAGACGTATTCACTCTGGGAATGTTGAACGTCCACTCTAAAGTTGGTCATCAAACAACTTTGATCACTCGCGTTCACAGACATGGTGCCATTTTGGTGATCACATAGCTGCTCTAGATCACAAGATGTTTAGTTTACTACCATGTTACAATTATATCTTTGGTAAACGCAACCTTACCAAACATAGTATAATGTAATGCACAGACCCATTTGTGCATATTTAATATTTGTGCCTATATTTTAGCAATAGTTTTGTCAGGTGGTTTCGCGATAATTAGAAATATCTGCGTGTCTGGGTTAAAGACCAGTAACAGAGCCTATTGCAAGAAAAACCTGATGGAAATTGAAGTTAACCTCACTCTTTGTTGTGATGGTGTTTTATTTCTTTTGATAATATTAACCAAACTTNGAAATATCTGCGTGTCTGGGTTAAAGACCAGTAACAGAGCCTATTGCAAGAAAAACCTGATGGAAATTGAAGTTAACCTCACTCTTTGTTGTGATTGTGTTTTATTTCTTTTGATAATATTAACCAAACTTGTGTTTTTCGAAAGACTAGAATATTTCTCTGGTTATTAACCTCAATTTTTTTGTGATGCAAAAATAAGATGACCCCTAAATTTTTTTAAGTGTAATTTGGAACAAAATATAGTCTTATATTCAAGTGAATACGGTAACTGTATATTGATAGTGCTCTAAGAGGCTGTTGTTTACCATAAACAAAACATATCTGAGCAAGATTGGAGATTTTCAACCTAAAAAATTTTTGCGGGGCTGAAAATTAATTTTCTCTTTA
Source organism: Clitarchus hookeri (assembly GCA_002778355.1). Lineage (NCBI taxonomy): Eukaryota > Metazoa > Arthropoda > Insecta > Phasmatodea > Phasmatidae > Clitarchus > Clitarchus hookeri. The sequence goes on from NQII01007637.1 coordinate 14,549, forward strand.
GAAAAGGACGAGATTAGGAATACATCATTAGTAAAGGTACATTAAATTTGCAATTGCGATAAATGCGAAATAGATGCAAAATTTTCTGTTTTTAGCTCAATATTTTCGAAATTTTAAGAAAGTTGATTATTTGAAGAAAAAAATATGTTATATCACTACCAATATTGTTTTTCAAATAAAATTTAAGAAATTGGGTAAATAAACTGTCTGTTTTAGCTGCAAACTACAGATCTGTGCGTGTATTTTGTTTGTGAATTTGTGTATAAACGTATGTAAATAAAGTGTGTCCATTCTCGCTACCGTGGTGTGAACACAAAACAATTTGGTTGGAAACTACTCTTCATCTTGCGACATCCTCTTATCAGCCGTAATCACGAAGATACACAATTTTGAAACATTTATTTTCACGAACAAAATTTGTTTACTAACAACCTGCATTTACAGACTTGTAAACAAAGGAAAGTCGTTCACATACAAACAACTGCACTTTTTACGCCACTTTGGTTGAAAACAAAGATGGCGACTGCGCAAATGTAAAAAAACTTGGCAAAACTAAGGTTTATTCTATAAAAAGTAGAATAAACCTTAACACTAGGGCTTCCAATCCCGGAATACCAAGATCTCGGTATTGCGGGATCCCGCATCATTTTCCAATCCCGCATGATGCGGGATTACGGGCGCGGGATTTGCGGGACTGAAAAAAAGCGTGCATGCGACCTCTTGCGAGCGCGAGTGCTCGGTGACTGGCGGGCGGCGGGTGGCGCACTGGCAAAGAAACGGAACTAGAATATAATCATTCAACGTTAGCTTCAGAATTAGCTTTGTCTTTGCGCCGACGTATTTTACGACGACGTAGAAATGTGACTGCACTACTGATTTATCTCCAAAATCCTCGTAGTTACCACGCGTCGTGTGGGTGTGACGATGAAACTTTTCATCTTCTACCAAAAAGTTTACTTCGAAAAGAAATTAAAGATTTTGTAACGAGAATGAACTTCAGCCTTTTAAATTCATCTGAGAGCAATGATGACGAAGAGGCTGATCAAATAATTCCGTCATCGGGTTCCAATCTTGATCTTACATTGCAACAGGAGTTAGAGTTAACTATATCGTCAGCATGTAATGTACTTTGTCCATCACCATCTCGAGCTAATACACTTGAGTCCATTATAAAAAAAGAAATGACAAAAGGAATACCGCCGACAAGTGTGGAAGCCGAAAGGGCATTTTCTGCTGCTGGCTACATTGCTTCTAAAATACGCAGTAGTTTGGCAGACGACAGTTTAGATATGTTGTGTTTCCTTCGCAAACATTTTCAATTGAAAGCTGACAAACTTAATAATTAAAGTAACCTATATCAATTTTCAGTTGAAAATGTGTTTTTTTTGTTGATTTTTTAAATTTTGTTTGTGTATTTTTTGAAGAAGATAGTTTTTTATTCAGTATTTGTTACTGTTTTTTGTGAAGAAAAAACGGTGTAATTTGATTGATCTCATATTAGTAGTAATACTTAAATAAATGTGGAGTTAGTTGATTAATTCTTTTTTTTTGTGATAAACAAACGGTGTAATTTGATTGATCTCATACTAATAGTAATACGTAAATAAATGTGGAGTTAGTTGATTAATTCATTGTTTTATTTGCCTTATATAAATGTGAATATTTTCAATATGCGGGATCCCGCAAATACCGAGATCCCGCGGGATTGAAAATTCGTAGTCCCGCAAATACCGAGATTGAATTCAGGCTGCGGGATTGGAAGCCCTACTTAACACAATCTTACTTCGATAATTTTATGATAACGTACACCATCTGAAGCAGCTAAGGTGTAGTTTCCAAGATCAACATCATATTGCAACACATCAAGGTTTTCTTGGTTGATGTTTGTTTACATTTAGTCTTGTAACAAAACAAACTCACATAATTTNTAGTCCCGCAAATACCGAGATTGAATTCAGGCTGCGGGATTGGAAGCCCTACTTAACACAACCTTACTTCGATAATTTTATGATAACGTACACCATCTGAAGCAGCTAAGGTGTAGTTTCCAAGATCAACAACAGATTGCAACACATCAAGGTTTTCTTGGTTGATGTTTGTTTACATTTAGTCTTGTAACAAAACAAACTCACATAATTTTCGGTGCCCTAGAACAGCAAGAACAGATTTTTAAATCAGTTTTTGGACAATTAAATATTTATTGATTGTGTTTTGACTGCCTGCAGTTCACAGCTTTTTGTGTAAAAAAATTTATTGTGTCCGAAATGACAAATTTGTTATTTTGTAATTTGTTATTTCGTAAGATTCAATTCACTCCTTCCCCTTACACGACCAGCATGGTGTCCTAGCATCCTTTCCCTCAGCTGCACGCCTTTTTTTTCCTCCCCTCACATGCCTTCGAAAGGGGAAGCTGTTGTCTAACAAAAAAAGTGTGTCCTCTCTGCTGCTACCCCTTCCACGCTCTTAACAAAACACGTAAAGTGCGGCTGGCGATCATAGACATTTTATCCAGATTATCCGTCGCTCAAAATAGTTGCACCTATCATCCATTGCTGAGCCGATACAGATTTTTACCAATACCAGTACGAACCGGAACTTCCTTGCCAATACAGCCGATGTCCGATACTGATATAATTGACATATAATTGACTGATATAATTGAGTAATGAACTGAAAGACTTCTACTTGCACNTGATATAATTGAGTAATGAACTGAAAGACTTCTACATGCACTAAAAGTATTTTGGAGAGCTGTTGGAAATCTGTGTTAGTCAGTGTCACACAATGTCCTATTTGATGCTTTAAGTAAACATACAAAAAAATACAGAAATATATTTCACATAAATTCTTCAGTATTGGAGAATAAAAGCAGCCCTCAAAAAATACTTTAGTAATATATTTTTAATCTTAGATCAGGGCAACTTAAACAATTTATTTTTTAAACNGCAGCCCTCAAAAAATACTTTAGTAATATATTTTTAATCTTAGATCAGGGCAACTTAAACAATTTATTTTTTAAACTCATAAATAAAAAAATATTAAATCTACAAGGTAGTGTACCACATTTCTCATCATAATTCAACTTTGTTCATATTCAGAAAATTAAAAATTGTTAATATTTATAGTTTTTAAATTCAGCACACCCTTATTTTACTGAGAGTAAAATTGAAGCACTGCCAGTTGCCAGGTAATGAATGTCAGATATTTCATATTAGTTTTAAAAGATTTTAAATGACAAGGTGGAGCTGCAGTGTGACGCCTGCAAAACTGGTAATTCAGTGACCCACAATACAGGCTGTGGATGATTATCTCTTACAGCACCTGTCACAGCAGGTCACAGTGGGATGGAGCGGCATCTCACTCTCTCCCTCACACTTCCTGTAGATTATCCCACAGCAGGGTAGCTTGCCCTTCCTTAATGTTGAGTGACAGTGTGTCAGTTTAGTTCTTAGAATAAGAACAGCAGTCTAAATATATAGGCTAAAAAGAAAATTAGTTCAGAAGGGTTCCGATACCATAATATCTGCCAATATTTACTACGTATCGGGTATAGGCTCAGCTGTGCTTTGATCGCTAGTATTTCAAAGCAAGTGGTTTCACCTGAAAATGTAATGCAATACGTAATTTTAAAGAAGTAACACACTATTCAAGACCACATTTATTAATTATGATTATGCATAATCAAGGCCTAAGAGTTTCAGGAAGTGTCGCTTATCTTAATTACATCCAATATTGGCCTCGTATATAATGTGAGAATTTATCACTGCACTATTCAGTAATATACAGTCACTGGCAATCTCCCAGAATTTCTTGCAACATCATAACAACTAGTTAATTTTAATGAGGAATTATTATTCCCAAAGATGTTTTATGTACAAATCAAAGATTGTTTTTTTCACATAAAGTCGGTGTTTGATTGTATCTGGCGTAAAGTCAACATATTAAAACAAAATATAATTTTAACTCAATGGACATCATCTTCACGAATAAAATGATAAGCCCAGAAGCATATACTTGACCTCCTCGTGTCGCCAAAAATTGTTTGAACGTTGAGTGACTTGTATTATCAAGCGTAAAGTTCATTTTCAGTAACTGCCTGCGGGAAGTCTAATTTATTTCAATAGATACCCGTCTTTTGAATAAACTGATATCCTGTAAGGGCCTATTCGACACCTTTTTTCGTCTAATAATCTATAAGCACAGAACCTGAATAAAGTGTCGTTCGCAACAGGTGTGTGTACGGGAAAGTCAGAGCATGTGGTTTTGAATGATTAATTATTAAAGACTGTAAAGAGATAAATTTTAATTGCCTTANATATGCATTAACTATTTTCTCTACCACCCTTATAACAACTCATCACAAAGAGAAATATTAAATGTATAAAATAACAATAAAAAGACCAAAAAAAGTAAAAAAAATTCACATTCCACAGTCTTCATGAACTAAAATTTCTACATTTCTCTGAAAACAACACATTTTAAAGAGGAAAATTTAATGCATATAAAACATTTAAAAAATCAAAAACTTTTTGAAAAATCACATTTCATAACAACACATTCCAAAGAAAAATGTTAAATACTTAAGAAAATATTAAATTTATAAAAATAATAAAGCATAAAAAATTTAAATTTTACAATAATAATTAGATAGGAAAATATTTTAAAATGTATGCTATTATTTGTGAAATATACAGCACCGTGGAGGATACATGTGATTGAAATGAACTTTATACCACAGATTAGGTACATGACATATGACAATACACAATTGATTAGGATTATAGAACTTTACATGATCTCTGTCCTTGAGAATTCAGTATGTTGGGCACCCCCTCACGTACTTCAATCGGAACACCTAAATGTCATGCCATTGAGACCTGGATATGTTCCTGGGGAATCTCCCTGTATGAAGTTTGTATGCAAGTCCACAAAGCATCAACTGTGGTTGCTGGAGGACCGTGACGAACAAGTTACTGACCAACCATATCCCAGACATGTTTGATGTCAGGTAAATGTGCAGGCCAGGGAAGCAGTGATATCCGTCGTTCATTGAAGAAGGTTTGCGCATTTCTCGCCACATGGGGCAGAGTATTGTCCTGCTGAAATATGGCATGTGGAGTTGCCTGAAGAGGGGGCAGTACCTCGGGCTCTAAAACCTCACTGATGTAGCTGTTGCTGTACAGATTGCCCTTAATACGTAGAAGTCGAGATTGCATGTGGCATCCAATTGTGCCCCACACCATCACACTTGGCGTTTGTACGTTACGCCGCGCCACAATGCAGGCTGCCAGATTGCTGTCATCACTGTAGCACCTAACTCGTATGCGGCATCACTGTAAGACAGGTTAAAACAGGACTCATCCGAAAACACTACATTTTGCCATCCAGCATGCCAGCGACAATGTGCCCTTTGCAGTCTGAGGCGTTTGTGGTTTAAGGACAATGGAAGCCGATGCAATGACATGCATTCCACCAGTTCAGCCTGCAGCAGACAGCATTGAACCGTTGATGCAGGCAGGTCCACGCCCGTTGCAGGTCACATTGCATGGTCCAGTACCCACTCGTCACTGCGTACGACCCTCTTCTATCCACTGGTTCCACATACGCATCACTGTCATTGTAGCATGCCCCGTGCGAACCGAAATGTCACGCTATGACAGACCCGTTTCCCGGAAACCGATCGTTCTGCCCCGTTTGAACTCACTCACATGCTGATCGGCACCCTTTGACGTCGACTAGGCATACTGGCACTTGCTTTCACTTTGTTTGACAGCTCTTCACTGACATTTACGGTCACACAAAAGAGCACGTTGCTGGGCCTACGTGTATGCTAGCTCTCTGAAAATCGTAATTACTTATTGCAGGTACACTGTTCCACACATCCTCTGAGTTTAGATTCATACGGGCCATGCTTTCTGGGTGTTGCAATTTACACAAACAATAGTGTACATAAGAAAAAGTAAATCAAAATATGATCCATTATTGTTATCTTGGTACATNTCGTCGACTAGGCATACTGGCACTTGCTTTCACTTTGTTTGACAGCTCTTCACTGACTGAGCTCTACGTAACACTGACATTTACGGTCACACAAAAGAGCACGTTGCTGGGCCTACGTGTATGCTAGCTCTCTGAAAATCGTAATTACTTATTGCAGGTACACTGTTCCACACATCCTCTGAGTTTAAATTCATACGGGCCATGCTTTCTGGGTATTGCAATTTACACAAACAATAGTGTACATAAGAAAAAGTAAATCAAAATATGATCCATTATTGTTATCTTGGTACANTTGCAATTTACACAAACAATAGTGTACATAAGAAAAAGTAAATCAAAATATGATCCATTATTGTTATCTTGGTACATTCTGCTCAAAAAATTACGAAGTAGGAAATAAATTTAATTTTTTAATCAAGGTAATTTTATTTGGTGTAAGTGCCTAAATTGTTCATAACGAAATAAGGGTAGGCCTACCTAGTTTGGTGATAGCATGTACTAGGATATAACTACTTGAAATACTGCGAACATATTACCTACACCTTAAAACTTTGTCAGAAATTTCTAAAGTTACATTTAATTAGTAGGTTTATATTTTTTAAATAAGGCCTGCATGAGTCGTTCATAAACATGCTGAAGAAAATCTTATTTTTTTGTCTAATTTCTTAAGGTTATAAAAAGGTTTGTTTAAAACAAACATGAATTTTAATACGTACCACGTGTTTCTACAGAGTTTTAAGAGTAAGATGCACTAAAAAAAAAAACTTAATAAGCATTGAAGAAACTGTTTTCACACAAATAAAATGTTTAACACTCACAAATCCGTCGCATAGCATTCACTAAACTCTCGACAGTTGCTTTCCGTTTTGTGGTGCTAATATCCGAGACAGAATGGAGAAAAGATGGACACATCGGGAAAGTAGACATGCTACGCTATCTGTGGGTGAAATGAGGAACTGTTACAAGGCTTTGGTCATCAGCTTGCTGTATCACTAATATAGGTGACTTCACCCTACGTATTTAAGTGGAAAATATTCAGAAATATTTAACGATGAAAAGATTACCTTACGAGAGCACACTTTCCATTTAACACACATTGTCACGCCACAGTAATTTTTGTACAATAAATCTTGTACTTTGTCGAGACATTTGAAACTTCCCAAGAACATTCACTAGCGTTTGAGTTTTTCAAAATTTTATATCACCCACATACAGCTTTTGTTCGTTTGTAGAAAACAATATTTTATTTAAAGCCCATTCAGTACTATATTACTACAAACACAAACTCACAATCTAACTACAAAATACTAGTAAATATTTTATTATTGATAACATAAAAATACTCCTTACATAGTAAAATGTTTTTACAAAGAAGTGGCAGGAACCTATTTGTTTTTGTTTTCTCGGAAATATGAAAATTACACAGATTTGCTTCCAATGCAGTTGTCTTTATTTTTTATGTCTTCCACTGTCACTAGATCACTGTGCATATGGCATGGTAGTGTATAAGCATGAATCTTTTACATTTAGTTTACATCGCAGTTTTGCACTTTGGTCAGTTTCTAAAACAAACAAAAAACCATTAGCTTTCAAACTCCCGGCACAATCTAAAACAGTAACAATTTTTGGCATTCTTAACCGGTTTTGCAACATAAGCAGCCGACTACAATCACCATCCTTGCTCAATAGTTGCAATTTCCATATTTGCTAGTTGTCAACCACAAAGCACAGAAGATGAATAAAGTCAGCAGTGTTTTCAAATACTACGCAAATGTTTAGTGCGTAATTATTACTTTTTACAAAAAAAAAAATATTCGTCTGTGTTGTATATACATACTATTTACTTTTGTCATATCATCAACATTTTTAGTTGGAGATGTTAGTTTATAAATAAAATACATTTAGGCGTGATTCTGCCCGTGAACGAGTGCCATAGCGATTCGGCTTGATTTATATTGAATAGTACGTCCAACGATAATCTTTCAACCTTGCTACCAATTGATTTATGACTCGCTCTCGTGGCGTAAAATTTTGTTTACGTTTTTATAGTCGCAACAATGTGTTCACCATGTAAATAGTTTTGTTATCTGTACGTATGTGAAGTAAATAAGAGAGAATGCTGGATAACAAATGGAAAATTGTAAAACTAATGTGTGTAAGAGTTTTCGTGGTAAAAGAAGCTCGCACTGTGGGTTTAGATACACTTAAACAAGCAATTTCGTCAATGTTTCGCAAATAAACATAATTTCTCTGAATTTTGCATTAATTCGCAGTTCACGAAAATATCTAGGCCCTACCTATCAATAATCTGTCTGCGCGCTCTCAACTGATCGAGTGCGTGCGGTGCACTCAAAATTTACTTGCATTTGGTTTCATATTATTTTCATTTTTAGTGCGTGTGAAAGTTTTAAGACGGCTGGCATTTGATGTTGGATTACAATCAATTATATAGGGTATTTTGAGATGTTATATTCCTTATTCAAACAAGTTGCTGTGAAATTTTTTTTAATGACTTATTTACAGTTATCTTTTTTTTTAAATTCCCATTTTTATTGTGTTTGTTAGCAAAATTTTATTCAGAGATAATTTACAGCTCTAATTATACTCAATATCAAGTCTAATAAAATTATTAGTTGTATTTTATTTGTGTACGTATCAGAGCCCTCATCTATTGAAATCCCACATATATGCAAATTTTTTGACAGTCCTCTGAAAAACAGTAGATGTGGAGTCCACTATTTGTAAGCTTCCACACTGCTAATAGCAACTCCAAAAGTCTAAGTGTAATATCATCAACAAACAATAATCAAAACCGAAGAGGAATCCAAGCCTAAGCATCAACACAAGAAAAGTGAGAAAGTAAGTGAGAGAGCGAACAATGGCGGAACAAATCCTAGGGGTAGTTGCATGGCTTGCGTAAACAATCGGCTGCCTGAAGGGTGAGCATAATTAATAGCACTGGTGGTCTAGGGAGGTGGTATCTATTTTTAGATTTGAGCTGCCCTGGCCTGTGTAATACTTGCGAAGAAAAATATAATGTGCAGCAACCCAAAAAAGTGCAACAAATTTATTTTTCGCAGGCGCCGTTTATCATTACTGGGATGCTACTCCCTCAGCACGGGTGAAGTACAAGCCCTTGTGAGGGCTCTTGCCCTCCCATTTGTGTACCAAATCTAAAGTCCAGGTTGGGGACAGTTAGCCCATCCCACCTGGCTGTCGATCAAATTGATATACTGCGGCAAGACCAGCAGTCTGTTTTGTTTTTAGGACCCCTGTGTAGCGCCAGGAGACCTGGTACTCATAACTGTTTCCTCTCCTTCCCTGCCTGCGGGGGGAAAGGAGAGGAATGGTTCCTAAAAACCCAGAATTTTGAAATGCAGGGTTTGTTGAGAACCGCCGCGAAGCCCGGAGCACGTCGTTGTAGTTTTAGTTTTGTTCAAGTAGAATCTAAGGCTGAAAAATTCCATTTCTCTGGAAGTGGGTCGAGGAGGCAAGGCCTGCAATAAGTTACAATACGATAAAAATTAACTAGATTGTGTATGTGTATACAGTTGTTATTAGTTTTAAGTTTGGTAGCAATGAATAGTTAATATATTACTTTAAAATAGTTTGAAATTATATTAATATAAAATTAAAGTATTAAAGTTAGCATTAACTGGAGTCAAAGTTGTGTTTTGAACATTTTGTTGTGTGTTGTTTGAATTTAACATTTAATTAGTCGGAACCGACAGCGAACAGTAATGTAAGTTAATCTTTGTATGTACTGTTGTATGACTACTAGTGTGTGAAAGGATTGTGGCGCTGCTGGAGAGAAGTGCCGATAGCACGAAGGGGAGGGGAGGNGGGGTTTGCGTAGCCGGCCTGATTAGCTTTTGACAGATAAACAATTGCTTATACCAATACATAACAAAACATTATTTACCATTGTGTCCCTGCCTTTCTCACTATATGCAACAGTGTGTGAATAATCTTACATTTAGATAGAATTTTGATAATTTATTTTCATATTTTTAGTTTCTAGGTGTTAAATTGTTATTGTTGGAGTAGGTATAGACATGTTCATTTGTGGTTTTCAGCGAGGAGGTTCAGACAGTGTCCAGCAACATGAGTGTGCTTAGGAGTGTCGGGTTGAAGGACCATCGTGACCTGTTCTTGATCAGGCTCACCTGTGAGGTGCTGCGTAAACTGGCCTCCACCAAGCTTAGGTGAGTGTTGCAGCCTTGACCAGAGTTATGGTGGGCCATGTTGCCTTGTGCTGAAGCAAAATCACATGTAAAGTTGCCAACTGTCCCGATTTCTACAGGATTTCTTCAGTGATGTGTTGAGTCTCAAAAACTTAAGTCGAGTCAAACTATACTAAGATTGACTCGTCATTTGAGACTAGTTTTTTCCCAGCAGGTTTTGGGCTACTGAACGTGCAAGTCGAGTTACTGTGTTTTTAGTTTATAAACAAACAAACATTCGCACTTAACGTGTCTCGCAAATCAATAATTTTACGTTGCTTAACCGTTAAAGTTACATCGTAATGATAACAACTCTGCTGTATGCTTTGACGCTCGGTTGTTGTTTGTGATATTGTGCAGCAATATGAGCCGACGATTCATTACACGTCACTTCCTCTCTCTTGCCGCCTTATTTGTGACGGTGCCCGCAGGGGCGACAAATAACATCAAGGTCGACAGGTACAGTGTCAGCTCAACACAAATACATACGACGTGTTTAAACATGAACAGCCTCTTTATTTCATGGCACGTCACGCCTTCAGCAGAAATACACTTTGATATGATACACCTACCATTATTTTTCTCATGATTGCGAGTATATATAAAAAAAGCTTTTAACGTTAACTGTTTGTCCGCTCACCGGCAGTATGTTGACAGACCAGCCTTAAAGCTTAAAGCTACCCTCCCACTCCACTCCTATAACTTTGAACTTATTTGTCTTTTTCGGCCAGCATCAAATGACTGTCATTACAGTTTCTTTTCCACCTTTTCCACTCTCCATAGTCATTCACTCGGTGGCAGGAGGGAAAAGGCAGCTCTGTGAATCTTTTAACCAAGCAAAGGATTATTCTTATTGGTGGAAAGTAGTCCCAAACTCTTTTCTTGGTAAACCATGACTATAAGGGGGGGCGGGAGAGTTATAGTCCATTCTCTTTTACTTCCAACTTTGATGAAGACCTGCTAAAGTTGTACTTCCAAAATATTCCTCTGCCTTATGCAAACAAAGCTTAACCAAATCACGAAAATTAGGCTACACCAAATGGACAATTCACATTGCATTTGTGCGCACCCAGTGTAGTAATATTTTCCATAAGAACTATTTTTTTTTATGCATTACCAACACACCTGTTTTCTCCCTGTTTTTATTCATGTTAATTATAAATCAAATATTTTTACTTATGGATAATATTATAAGTTAAAAGTTCAGTTCAACCAAAAATAAGGTTTTTTTTTTTACATTAACGCACACATAAAAAATTATCATACATGGGGTGATTTTCCAAAGGTTTAATTTAAAAGTGTCAAGAAACTGCTAATAGACTATATAAGGGATTGTCATTATACCAGTGTGCATAGGTACACTTTTACATGCATGTTGCAAACTTGATTTCAACTCTACAATTTTATACTGAACTCGACTCGAGATTCATACAGCTTGACTCGACTCATCACAAAGCTGTAAAAATCAAAAAATCAAACGTGTCCATTACTAGCTTTCCCTATATTGACGCTGAAAGACTTAATTCCATATGGACAGAATGGGGTATCATACATTCCAACCAAGATCTAAAAATAGACATCACTCACTAACAGATGATTGTCCGCCACTCCCATCGAGGGCGCCAATATTCAGCCACGCACATCTTCCAGTCTGCCATTACTCAAGTTAAACGCCAGAGTTGGCTAGTCCAGAACACCCTTTGTGAGACTACATGATAAAAACACTGGACTGACTGCTGGAGGGAGGTACCAGTGGCTATCTTTCTTTGACAGAACTGTGAAAAAATACAGTAGAAACTACAAAGGTTTTTCAAAAGTGCTCACTTTCCTGTAAACAGTCTACATATAGTACAACAAGCTGGCTGTGTCCATATAAAAGGCATGGGTTGTCAACAATTGTTCACAAAATCAAGTCAAAGCATTGCCAAATCGGAATCCAAGAAAAAAACTAAAAACTAAGTGCAATAAGTCGCCTACAAACAATTATAAAAGACCGAGAGGAATCCAATTTGTAATAACACAAGCAAAGTGCTAATGCAAGCCAGGGAGAGTGGCAGGACAAACCCGTGGCGGTAGTCATGTCCGGAAACAATGGGCCACGAGAGGTGGAGAGTGAGCAGAGAAGCGGAATCAATGGGTATAGTCTAGCAGTGGCAACCTAGGGGAGGAGACATCTATATATTTAGACATGCACTATGTCCGGTACAGTGCTCACCCATAGAAACAAAAAGTGTCGTCACCAAAAAAAATTCAAGAAATTTAATTTTTAGCCGATTTCCCTTGAATTTTTATCTTTTTTCACCCATATTTTTGTACGGTTCCTCAAAAATCATTTGTTATAGAAAGATAGGCGCAGTAAATACGGTCAATATAGATAGGTTTGACTATATACTGTTGTGATTTCTAAGTGGTAGTGCTTCATTACCAATTGTATCAGTAAAGTTAACTGATAGCCAATTTTTATAAATGTGCATGTAATCCTGAAAACCAATATTGGTTATTGGACATCAAGTCATCACTGAATGAAAGTACTTTATACTGAAAGTCGTATTTTAAAACTAGAAACGAGTCAGTTCTGCTCTTTGGTTTGTCGGTTCTGCAAAATCTTCACCTAGGAATTTTTACTGATTTGGTTCTTTAGTAGTGTGTATTATAATGTTAGGTGTAGTGTACTGTTGAAAATATCAACTATATATGGGTTATTAATTACAGTGGAACCACGTTATTGCGAGTATGGTCTATAGCGTCACGTCCGCTATTGCGATAATTTTTAAATGCACTGTCATTTGCCCTATAATTTGAAAGGTACTTAATTTTGTTTATAACGAAAATCTGTTAATGAAGCCTTTTGATATGGCAATAGGAACATTTGTAAACTCGTATTTTTTAAATTTTTATACCCGTCGTATTGCAAGTGACATTCACCCACTTGCCATGCCCGATCCAACCTTTGTTAGTCTGTGTCGTATGGTGACACTCGTGTCGGAGGTTTGAGAAGGGTGTTGTGAGGGACAAGGAAGAGGGTATGTTTGAAAAAAGAAAAGTTACTAATGGTAGTAGAGTTAGTGGTTAAAAGGGTAGGCGGCCAGCTTCCTATATCTCGCTGTCTTTTATTTTCTTCTTTCTTTCTTTCTTTCTAGTATGTCGACCCTCAAAAAAAGTTGTGTCGCCTCTTCCCATTTCCACTACCTGAGAGGTTGGTTATCCTCTGCCATACGTGGAAACAAAGAAGGCTTGGAGGAATTTATCGAACGGCAACATGAATAAGAAAGGGAGTGGAGGAGAAACGTACACATGTGGAAACTCTGCTTTGCGGCGAGACAGGATGCAAGCTTTGAGGATGCATGTGACTGCCGTGGATGGTGGTATAGTGCTGCGATCTACACTTAACCTTGACACGAGGACTGAACATAGTTATATAGTTTCTGCGTGCAGTTCGGTTACATTACTGATTGTTAACTTTTTTAAGGACACAAAGTGAAACGCTGCAAGCTAAGATAGCAGTGACGTACAGGAGAAGAATGGAAGCGGACGGAGGGGCGAGAAGCAGGTTGCTGATAGAGGATGGTGGAGGGGGGCAAGACAGGAGAAGAGGAAACTAGGAGATAGACGGGAGGAGAAAGAGAGTAGAGCAGAGGGGTGAGACACGAGTCATGGTTGGATGCTGCAGAGGGAAGTAGGGAGGGAAGTTTTCAGTCATCTCCAGGCTTTGTGTGTGTGTGTGAGAGAGAGACAATGAGTGAAATAGCGCACTGATTGGTAGGCAACTAACTCCCTCCCGCCACCACTCATATTTTGGGTAGGGGAAGAAGAATGGAGGAGGAAACAACGTCGCGTCTGCTGGTCGTTACATAATGCCACTTTCAGACGTAGATTTTTTTGTACTAACTTATTACTGCATACGCGTAGTTTACGGCTTTCTTTAAACACAGGATCTACAAGGGCAAATACAATTTTAAAAATTACGGGTCACTGTAAATTTTGTTATAACGATAACTCGCTATAGCGATAATTTATTTTGCCATTGTCGATTATCGTTATAACGCGGTTCCACTGTATATGTTTTGACACGTTGTAAAGTTCCCTCGGGCTAGTTACGATATATTAATGCAGCCGCACAGGTGAGCGGGCGCCATCTTGTAACGTTCGGCACTTGTTACTGTCGACTGTTTTCGTTGCCACGGCTAGGTCAGAGGTAGAAACACGAGACTCAGTTAATTGAACACTAGTTACTTAAGAAAAAAGTTCCAGATTAGTTTGATATATATATATATATATATATATATATATATATTTTATTTAACATTCTGCAACACAGTTCACAGACGCACAGACGGAGTTTCAGTATGCAGAGTACGAACCTTTACCATTAAATATACTATTGCAGATAACAGTGCCACAGTCGTTTACTTAATGATGTTCTTAAAAAACTGACCCGAAGAAACTTAAAATGCGGCTACCTTCCACACCGGCTGAGAATTGATATATTAAAGTCTAGTTACCGATGTGGGGTTTCTAGTCCTGCCCGAACACGGCCTAGGCTAGCATTGCATGATACTTCTCGACTGCGCTGACCTGCCCTCACGGGCGACGTGAAGTAACTCTCCCTGACAACTGACTGGAATAAGACTGCTCTGAGGGCGACAGCTAGATGCCCTTTTTGTGCTGTCTCGCACCCCCCTCTCCTGCGATAAGGGCCTGCATCCGGCATCTGCCAGCAGCGTCATCACAAACTGAGCGTGTCCCGCTCTCAACACGTTATCAATATCGAAACTGCGTCGCAGGAAACTAAAACTGTGCTGTCAACATAAATGAACCTCTCGTACAACAAAAACTTGTTGACATTGCCTGAAAATGCGCTGGAGGAACTAAAACTGTCGACGCATTCAACATCCAGATAAACTAACCTCTCGTTTCGTATAAAATTTGTTGACTCATCAAAACTGCGCCGAAGGAACTAAAACTTGTCGACGTTGCCTGATCCAAAGAAACAAACTAATCTAATTAATGCTGATGCTTCCCCAAAATACCAAAGTTCGAAACGAAACTGTAACCGTCCTCCTTATAAAACGTAACAGGCAAACATCCTCCCGATAACCTACAAACGCACACGTCTGCCGGATAAACTATCATGGGAAACGAGCCACCACGGCTTTAAACTTTAACCCGATAAAAATATTAAGAAGCTTTCCAAAGCTTCAAACACACAAAAGAATTTTACACCCGAGTCCCGAAAAATTACGAATATTGCGTCATTACAACGTGACGTCAGGTGACTGACCACGACGTTACGGTCAGGCAAGGTTTTGTGTGTTGGTCAGAGACACGTCCGATATGACTGGGCTAACTTTATTGGCTGCTGTCGGCTTAACTGTCCTTCGTACTACGAGTTTGTACACAGCCACTGGTTTATCTGTACTGGGCGTGGCCAGGGGTAGCTCCTGACTCGGCTGTTGTTGCTGCCGGAGTCGGCTGGAACTCGTGCCCAGTCCTTGGGTGGAGGTGGTGCTGCTGCTGGTAGTCTGCGGAAGGCTGCTGGTCCTGCAGTGCTGGTATTACAGGTTCGCTATACTCAGTGGGACATGGAGCCCCTGATGGAAGTCGACAACAGCTTGGTGCGACTCACCGGCCTCGCCAGTTATCGGGTGGCTTGAGCTCGTTTCCGGGGGTTTATGCTGCAGAGGGCAGTTGGGGTTGGGTTATAACACATGTTGGATTTGGAAGCAGTAGCTGCCTTCCTAGCTTGCCACTTCGCACCACTTCTATGGGTGTATGGCATAGAGGTAGGAACTAAGGTCTGCCACACTAAGGAAGAGCAGGCGATGAAAACCCCTAGCTAGGTGTAAAGCCAGCCGGGGCCCAGCCACATAGAGTCGTACCCGATTACTCCAACCGGCGACAGTTCAGCGTATTGGTTAGAGTGGTGGGTTTACCCTTGATGTCAGACAGCGACGTGGGTGTTGTTCAAAGGTGGGCAGACCTCCAGAACCAGTCTATCACTCCTTCCGGTGACAGTTCAGCGCTGTGGATAGAGTGAATTGGTTGGGCTGGTTGACTAGCCGCCTTGTTGATTGAGTTCCTAGTGGTTGGGGCTCTATCCTACTGTACACCAGGTGCACAGTATAGGTGACCATCTAATGGGTGTATTCATGACGTACATGCACCCGTTTAAAGGAGCCCGCAGCCCCTCCCTAGTTTTGGCAAGTGGCTTGTAATGACGCGGTCTCCTGCTTATCCCTGGTGGACGGAGTCACAGTCACCCTAGAATCAGTACTCGGAGATTCAATAGAAAACATGTTTATACCCATGAGGAAATGGACACGGTGGCCCATACTAACTCCCAACTAACCAGGACTGTAACGGAAGTAGATTACGATAAACCAGGTGAAGGGGACCTGGGTCTAAACTAGACAAGAGCAGATGCGGATAGGTAGCTATGGTACTAACTGACCCTAATTAACTCGATGCTGTTGTCCAGAAAGGACTCGGATGGCACTACCACAATGGTAGTGGATGTTCAAGGGGTGAAGACTTCTTCGGGGGTTGCTGGTGAAGGTCTTGAAGATGTCTGGTAGGTAGCAGTGGTTCTACTGTAGGACGTCTGTCTGCAGAGTTCTTTATGGGCCTATTCTTTTGCCTGCGCACATTTAAAGTACTGACAATGTCTCTCGTCCTTCGTCGCCTATGTTAGGATGTGCAGTCTAATAAAATTTTAAGCAAAAATGAGTAGGTACTAATCCTACATGACCGACCGCTGTAGAAATTTGAGAGAGAGTTAATTACAAGAGCTACAAATGTAAAATCATATCCTGTGAAATACCCAAAGAATACTTAATATCCTGTCAAGTAAAGCTTATCTATAAAGTATCAGTATACACATGTTATATCAGGAGAAAGAGAAATAAAATCACACAGAAAAGAAAAATATACGTAACTCTGTGTCATTAAAACATTCAGTAAATTAGAAAATTAGAAAAATTATGGCAGATAGTTAAATGAAATCATGATACATATTAAACCTAGCATTCAGAATGTAAACAAACCGGAAAAAATGTTCCTCTGGCAGCTACAATCATTGAAATTTAAATCATAATATTCACTTATATAAGTGTCAAAATAAAATGTAAACAATAAATTCTGTACTAATACAGTTCCGAGAAGTGGGTTTTTCCCCTCATTTCCACAGTGTCCCACGTGAAATACATTTCTATTGTCCTCATCAGGTTTTAGAACCATAGATTCTTATTTGTTATGTTAAAGGTCAAAAAATATTGGATGTCAATAAACTTGCCCAAACACTAATGGAGCATGTGTTATATATGTCAGACAACATACATTTCTCTTGTTACATTATTTATCACAGCCATTTTTAACCTCGCTTTATAGATGAGTGTAGAAGAATTCAGAACAATATTATTATTCGTGGTTTCATTGCATAATATAATAAATTGTAATATGATAGCAAACATGTCCAATTATAAACATAACTTATAATCATGTTTTTACTACACAGTGTAATAAAAATATGATTATATGTTATGTTTATAATTGGGCATGTTTGCTGTCGTATTACAATTTATTATATTGTACAATTCATATTTATTTCATATATCATGGTGTTGTTACTGCTACAAAGGTGGGAAGATTCAATTACATATTCTACCAATTTTGGCTAATTTCCAAGAGTTCAATGTTATTTATAATTGTACTGTTCTGAGATTAATGTGATATAAGTGAAATTATTTTAAGTTCCTTATTTTCAGAATTCCAGCGGCAGCAGATATTTGGTCTTAAACCTGACTACATTTTTAGTTAAGGCGGAATTTGTTTCGTTTTTGAACTTAACTGCTTATATGTAAGCTAATAAAAAAGGCTGCAGTGCTGGGGATCCTTGTATTGTACCAAAGAATTATGCAAATTACGCAGTGTATAGTTTTTGTATCACAAAAATTTCAAGAGGCGGCAAATGTCCTCCTTATACTACTAGTCTACTACATACACAACAAAGCACATTTGCATGGAGTTACAATTGTTTAGAAAAACGCATAAGAGAAGTTTTTGAATTACAGTTACAGTAGACTCCCGATTATCCGAGCCCCGGTCAACCGAGCCTCCGGGTTAACCGAGCTAGTCATCGGAAGATACAAAATAAAAATAATGCTCTCAAAAGCAGGACAATTAGGATGAGAAGCGATGTTTCTTTGTTTGACGTTCAAGGTTGAGAAATCGGCTATTGCTAGGTGCCATATGTTTCCTGTATTGGCTGTTGTTAGGTCGAGCTGTCATTTCGTGCGAATTTGAAGGGAACTAATTCTAGGAATGCTGGCCCACCCGAATCGTCGGGTTTACTGGGAACTGCTCATATTGTCCCAGGCATCTGGCGCTGTCAGTTGCCTCTGTGCTCTCCGTAAAGGTGGTTGTGTTAGTGATTTTAACATCTGTGCTTTTATTGATTTCTTTGTTTCATTATGAGTGGAAAACGGAAGAGAGTTGTAGTTTCTCTTGAAACAAAATGTAGTGCATTGAAACGGTTAGACAGTGGCGAAGCAATTAAAAAGGTGGCTGCCGAGTTGGGAGTTGGGGAAGTGACTGTTGGGGACTGGAGACGTAACCGGAAAGAAATCGAAAACTTTGTCAACAAAAGTGTGAGTGGTGGCAGTGGCTTGAGTCGAAAGACTTTGAAGAAGGGCGACTATGAGCAGACGTCTGAAGCTCTTTTTTTGTGGTTTTCACAGCTTCGAGGGATGGGTAGTCCTGTGAGTGGCCCAATGCTTCAAGCTAAGGCGCTCGAGTTCCACAAGAACTTTAAAGACGGCGATGAAAAATTCACTGCAAGCGATGGTTGGCTGGACAGGTGGAAAAAGAAATATGGCATAAGACAGCTGAACATTAGTGGGGAAAAATTGTCGGCTGACTCGTCTGAAATTGCGGAATTCCAGAAAAAAATGGAAGAAATCATTTTTGAGGAGGGATTAACCTCAGATCAAATCTTTAACTCAGATGAAACTGGTCTTAACTTTCGAATGCTACCTTCAAAAACCTTAGCAGCAAAATCTGAAAAAACTGCTCCCGGATTTAAAAAGAGTAAAGAGAGAGTCACAATTCTGGCTACCTGCAATTCTTCGGGTTCTTTGAAACTAAAGCCTCTGCTTATTGGAAAGTCTAAGAACCCAAGGGCCTTTAAAAATATAAAAGTCAATTGTCTGCCAACAATGTACCGCAACCAAAGAAATGCATGGATGGAAAGCAAGATTTTTAGTGACTGGTTTTTCAATGAATTTGTTCCTGTCACTGAAGCATTTTTGAAAAAAAAAAAGCTCCCCAGGAAAGCTATTTTATTACTAGACAATGCGCCATGTCACCCAGATGCCCAAGAGCTGTGCAGTGGTGATATTAAAACGATATTTCTACCCCCTAATGTGACATCGCTCATTCAACCTCTAGACCAAGGAGTTCTCGAAACGATGAAGAGAATTTACCGTCGAAGGCTTCTCCAGATGTTGATTACAAAATTAGATGACGGAATGACTGTCAAGGAAGCCTTAAAGCAAGTCACAATGAAAGATGTTGCGTACTGGATTGCTTCAGCGTGGGATGAGGTAAAACCTACCACCATTCAAAAGTCCTGGAAAAATTTATTTGGCTTAGATGGACAACCCAAACAAGTGCCAGAACAGGAGAATGTGAACGAACTAGTTCAACTGGCCAATGAGCTACCTGTTGAAAATCAAATCAACAGCGACGACATTCATGATTGGTGCAGTGCAGATGTCCAGATGGAGATTACCGATGAGGAAATTATCGATATGGTTACCAATCCTAAGCACAGTGAAGAAGACGACACGGACGAGATAACTCCAAAATTATCACATTCTGATGGGTTGAAATCGATCAACGCTGCTCTTGCTTACATAGAGCAACAAGAAGAGTGTAGGCCACATGACATACTAACTTTTCAGCGTTGGCGTAACATCGCATCATCCAAGAGAGGACAGAGGTTAACTCAGAAAACAATAAAAGACTTTTTTAAGTACTAATATGTAATCTCATGTTTGCACTAACTTACAGGTTTATTTTACGATTTTCAATTATGTACAATATAGCAGTTTTTACATTCTTAACATTTTTTTCATGTTTTTAACACAATAATACCTAACCTCCGTATTATCCCAGTTTTACCGTATCCGAGGTGATCTCGGTCCCAATTACCTCGGATAATCGGGAGTCTACTGTAGCTGTAGAAAATCAGAAAAATGTGNTTTTCAATTATGTACAATATAGCAGTTTTTACATTCTTAACATTTTTTTCATGTTTTTAACACAATAATACCTAATCTCCGTATTATCCGAGTTTTACCCCATCCGAGGTGATCTCGGTCCCAATTACCTCGGATAATCGGGAGTCTACTGTAGCTGTAGAAAATCAGAAAAATGTGNATCCGAGGTGATCTCGGTCCCAATTACCTCGGATAATCGGGAGTCTACTGTAGCTGTAGAAAATCAGAAAAATGTGTGCAGTTTATGCGTAATCCAGTTTATTTAATATGTTTCATGGAGTATCAACTTTGTTCGACCAAATTTTGCTCACCCGGAGGTAAGAATAATTATTTATAATCATATTACAGTCCATTAAGTCAATGAAAACTAATATTGTGTTCTCAATCAATATATCAAGTGTAGTGTCCATATGAATAGCAACATTTTCAAAAGAGACATTAAAAAATATCTGAGATTTCAGGAACATATCAAATGAAAAATGTCAAAAATGCATGGGAGTGTACGTAAGTTGGCAAATGAGTGGAGAGAAATAACCAAAATTATTGTTGATTCAAAACGTTATTGTAAATTGACTTTAAGTTGCAAAATGTAAAGGATAAGAACTCGCCTACAGAAATGTTCAGCTAGAAAGATACAGGAGTTTGAAAGTGAAGAAAATCTGGAACATCAACTAGCCTTCCTTTACGGAATTGAGCAGATCCTCTTCCACAGATGTGCGTGCATCAGCCTGTCCTAGGCCAGTACCTAGTACTTCCTCATCCACTAACAAAAGCACCGTTTTATCAGTTATTATCTACTTCAGAGTAAGAGAACTGAATAGCAGAAAAGAAACTTTGACAAGGCAATGCCAATGTTTTTCTATGCTGTGAATGCACCTTTTAATGTTTCTGAACTTGATAACTTCAAGCAGATTATTTAGATATTAAGACTTGGATACAAATTACCATCAGCAAAATATATCGGTGGGAAGCTTTCGGATGATGCTGCTCAACAAATAGTTACATCTGGTAGAAAAAGTACAAAATTGCACTTTAACAATAGCATTGGATGGATGGTTAAGCGTTAAGAATGACCCAAATCAAGCATCCACGTTCCATACAGGGACTGAAAGTTACCTTTTTAAAGTATATGATGCAGTGTCACAGGAAAAAAAAGTCTGAGCAGTGTGCAGCAAGTATAGAGACAGCAATGAAACAATTAAAAAAAAAACTTACACAGCAGCATCTTTGTAGAAGTTACCGATAATTAGTGATGGGTCGAGTCTCGAAAACTTGAGTCAAGTCGAAATAACAAAAATTGACTCGTCATTTGAGTCGAGATTTTTCCCAGCAGGCGTGGAGCTACTGACTGCCAGTCGACTCACTGTGTTATTAGGGAATAAGAAAACAAACAGTCTCACCTAACAATCACTTTTCGTGACTCGCGAATCAATAATTTAGCTAAAATGCAAACTTTGCATTGTGATATCAACTATGCTAGATGTGTTGACGCTCCATAGTTGTTTGTGATGTTCGACGGCTATAAAAGCAGATGATTCATGACGCGCCGCTTCCTCTCTCTTGCAGTTACG
This sequence comes from Clitarchus hookeri, assembly GCA_002778355.1. NCBI lineage: Eukaryota > Metazoa > Arthropoda > Insecta > Phasmatodea > Phasmatidae > Clitarchus > Clitarchus hookeri. Next base: position 36,620 of record NQII01007637.1, read on the forward strand.
ACACAAATACATACAACCTACAACCATACGATGACAGACATATTTAAACATGAAGAGCCTCTTTATCTCATGGCACGTCACACCTTCATCAGATGGTATACTGGCCATTATTTTTCTCATAATTATCATTTGAAAATGTGTGTATATATAAAAATTAATAAATAAAAACTTTTTATGAGAATTGCTTGTCCGCTCACTCGACAGCATGCTGGCAGACCAGCCTGTAAGCTACCGTCCCACTCCGCCCCGGTAACTGTTATCATATTTTTCTTTTTTTATCAGCATCAAGTGGCTGACATTACCATTCTTTTTATACTTACTGTAGTCATTCTGCTATAAGCGGGAGGGAAAAGACAGCGCTGTGAATCACTTAACCAAGCAAAGGATTATTCTTATTAATAGGAACTAGTCCCAAACTTTTTTCGTGGTAAACCGTGACTATTAGAGGAGGAGGAGGAGGAAATTATAGTCCATCCACGATTACTTCCAACTTTTCTGAAGTCCTGCCAAAGTTCTACTTCAAAGATATTCCTCCACCTCATGCAAAGAAAGCTTAAGCAAGTCTAGAAAATTACACCAAGGGGACAATGCACACCGCATTTGTATGCACTCAGTGTAATAATATTTTGCATAAGAATTATTTCTTACTAGACGTTACCAACACACCTATTTCCTCCCTGTTGTTATACGTATTAATTATAAATTAAGTATTATAACTTACTGATAAAATATAGTAAAAGTAAAGTTTAACCAAAATTAAGGTATTTTTTTTAACAGTAACACAAGTATAGAATGCTTGTGATACAACATATTTAGGAAATAACCAAGAACGTCATACCTACATGGGGTGATTTTTCAAAGGTTTCTGAAGTGTCAAGAAACTTCTAATATACCGTATCAGGGGCAGGCTTTATATCAGTGTTCATAGGTAAATATTTACATTTATGGTGCCAACTCGATTTTAACTTGAAAATTTTATACTGAACTTGAATCAAGTTTCAATAACAATTATGGGTAGAGGTACGTTAAAAGAGCATTTACGAACACATTTTCTAGCATTTATTTTGTGGCTTTTAGCTTTTTTATAGCATTTATTGTGCGGTCTGTAGCGTTTTGTAGCATATATAAAAAACTACAAAAATGGCATTTAAAAACAATTTTTTTTTTTGTGTTATCCTTGTTAAGTGTCATTTTCACTAAAAATTCACATATTCCATTTTCACTAAAAATTATTTTTATTGCTACATCGAAGATGTGAATTTTTTCATTTATTGAAATTCAACATAGCACATGTCTCCAGGTTGTTTTCTGTCAATTTCGTCCTCCTGTCTGTAAGCACCATATTGTAGCAGCTGAAAGATCTTTCAGCTTCTACGCTGTTGACTGGTAACCAACGAGACTTTAGTGCTGCACCGCAAAATTCTTCAAAGTGAGGCCGCATTGCCAGAAGAAGCTGAAGCACATCGACCTGGATTCCTTCTTTAAGCTGATTCGATAACTGCTTATGGAAATATAGATAGCCATCTATGAATTTTGTCTTCTCCACAGCTTTACGTGCAGGCAGTATTGATCTGTTTGCATGAACAGATGCTTCATTAACCTGTAACAATTTAATTGGTATTACTCCAAGGACAGTAGTAAGTAGCTCATACAAAAGTTGAGTTACAACAAAAATATCTGAGTGAAAATTTTGTTAGCCTACCTGCCCTAATTGTCCAGCTACAACTGGATTGAAGAGTGTGCCTGATGCCCTGTAAACATTGTTGGCTTCACATGAACCCATGTGAAGCAAAATTTTCACGTGGGCTTTTGTACCGGCATTTTTAAATTTCTCAGTCATCTTAGCTTGCTTCACTGTGTTGTTGCACTGCAACAATATTAATGTGGGTTTTTCTGGGAAGAATCCTCTTGCTTGTCTTTCCAATGACAGGCTGATTCTTTCAAAGTGGTTCTAGATGATGTGTCCACACGGGTACTCAGAGCCTTCCAAAATATAAATTAGTTTCATCAATGGTTGTCAGATCTCTGAAATGAACGTGATTTGTGTGTTTATTTGCATGTTGAGTTCTGCGGTTTGCAAAGTTTCACATACCAACAGAACACTTGCATTTTTCTCTTTGCACTGTGAAAGAAATTGTGTTAGTGTCTCTAGATACTTGTCAGGGTAGATAACACTTTTAAACCAAGAATTCCAGCGTGTGATGACCGGTTTTGGAAACAGCACTGATGGCAATTCATGGGATTCTGACACCAGAAAGTTCACGTATGAACTTTTTATCTTCCGGGCATGAAGAAAGGCCATTTTTAGATTTACAATAAACCTGTTAAGCTCTGGCAATTCCATCATAAAAACATCTCCAATGAGATTAATTTTATGGGTCCAACATTGGAAGTGAATCAAGTGGTCTCTGAAGAGCACTTTCAGCGCAGAGAAGCACGTTTCATGTATCGAGCAGAATCCGACACCACACCAACAATGTGTTCATGCGAAATGTCTTACTTCCGAGCAGTGTCTACAATGGCTTGACTGCATGTTGTCCCTGTGGCTTTGTCAAGGAATGAGCGACTTGCAAGAGCAACCTTCTGTTTTTATGTACTGCTCAGAGATCTAAATAATATTGCAAAAACACATTGTCCTTGGCTGTCGGTTGTTTCATCAGCAATAATTACTATATCTTGTCCTTCAAATTCTTTCCTAACTCTTTCTTTCTCATCATCGCCACACTTTTCCACATCAACTCGTTGCAACTTGTCACTCCCTGGCAAGTCACCTAATCCCGTAACATACCTGAAAATGGGAAGTTACTAATCAGAAAATATAAATATACAAGTATAACATTTTAACAGATAGAAGGAATATCAAAAACGTAATTTAGGCCTAAGAACTAAGCCCACTTACTTTGACAAATATTCACGCACTGCAGGATTGTCTAATTAATGTAATGGTATGTTTGCTTGGAGGAATGTCTTTACAGTGTCCATGACAAATTCAGATTTTTTCTGCTTGGCCTTTTTTACACTTTCTTTTATTTCAGGTAAACTGGATTGCCGCTTGATAGACTGGGGGTCACTTTCCGCTGACTTCTTCTTACTTTTGTGCGCTCTAGATTGACAGTTCTTGTCCAAGTTGTCTTTCTTTTGCCATTCCAACCTCATATTACAAATGCCACAAATTAAAATTCCTGAATCACTCACGTAAAAGTTTTCGGCTTTGTAGTACCTTGCACCGTCTGCAATAGTTTTTTTTTTCATCTGCCCATAACTAAACAGAATTACCGCAACCACACAATAGCTCAGTTGTTGTGCACCACAGGATAATACACACACTGCACCAGGCATAGGCCGTGTCCAAAAGGCAGATTTCGTATCTAGCGGATGTTAGCCAAAATACAATATGACAAAGTCAGCGCCAGGTTGGAGCTTCAAAATATATACGCAAATGTGTATTTTGCAGCTAAAACAGACAGTTTACTTACCCAATTTCTTACATTTTATTTTAAAACAATATCGATAGTGATAAAGCTGCAAGGAAACGTAAACAGAGATAAGATTCTCAAAAAGGCAGTAATTTCAGATTTTTTTTTTCCAATCATCAACTTTTTTAAAATTTTGCAAATATTTAGCTGAAAACCGAAAATTTTGCATTTATCGCATTTGCAAATTTGACGTACGTTTATTATGGGCCATACTGTGTAAGTGCAAAAGTATTTTCAAAATGTTCATCAAGCACACAGGTGGCTTGTGGAGAAGGATTGTGTGATGCCACAGTTGCCAAATAAACACAATGGAACTCTCACTCTTACTGTGTAAAATCATTTGCGACAAATTATCACAGATACAGGGAAATCTTCCATGTCCAAGACTTTCATCCAAATGTTGCAAAGATGTTAACCTGGGAATTTGCCACGAAGCAGTGTATCTTGAGAAACAGTTACATGTAGTTGCAAATGCACTGGACAAGCTTCAGAAAGAAACAACAAGTATTTCAAAGGCAGTTGAAATATAACTCGACCTACTGTCTTCTGATGTTCTGGAGCCTTACTCACATATCCTCGCAAACCTTATGGATCCAAATTCAGAGAGCAACATTTAAGTGAAGAACAAGAACACTCCGCAGAAATGTGGTTAGCTGAACACCATCCTGAATTCCTGCCTGGCGTCATGTCCTTCAACATAAGTGATCCTGACTATTATCCTGCTTCTATGATCCACACAAATGTTGTACAAGTGTTTTCCTCGCAGTAATGGTGGTGCAAAAAGAATGAAAGAAACTCTTGAAAGTTTCCTTTGGGATTTGTCACTCTTTCTTCTGCTTGCATTCAGCACCAGCTTCTTCTGCTTAAATTGAGAGATACTTCTCTACATTTGGACTGGTTTGGAGCAAGTTTAGGAGTTGATAAAGCAACAAAACTAGTCAAAGTGTATTGTCATTTGCAATCATATCTTACAGTCAGAAGTTTATATTGACTGAATTATTGTGTAAAGTTCATTTTGTCTACCTATTGCATGCAACTGATCACTGTGTAGTGTATTACTGGAAAACCATTCAAAAATGATAAAGTTAAAAAAAGAAGGTTCTCTGAGAATGACACTGATGCTGTATGAATTTCTGGCACTTGTAATTGTTAAACTTTTTTTTTTTGTGTTGTCGTGATGAATAAATTTTTTTGTTTCTATAAGGCAAACTTATATTCCTCTCACTACCTCTTTAGCACTTTCATAAAGATTTATACTTGTTATCATCAGTAAAAAAAAACTGTGTTCAAAACAGTAAAAGTCAAGTGTTTGTATGCACAGATATTCTATTTACACAACTTATCAAAATTTTTCCAAAAACACAACAGAATTGCAGCTTATGATCTTATTTAACAATATAAAAAACATGATAGGTGTTATATTAATTGTTATAACATAAAATAGTGTACATATGTATAATACTAGCTACATTATGCAAACTGCTATAATATCTATGTTTTCCTTCATACAATATTTACCAGAAATTAAAAAAAAATTGTTTTCCTAATATATGTCTAGAGTGTATTAATGTCAGATTCTAAATACAGGCATTTAATTAAATGAGGTAAAATATAAGTGTCCAGGCAAGCATACCCAAAACAATTATTTAGAATATGCCTGTTTATTTTTAGCCTGGGTTTTTTTTCCTCCAAAAAAATGGAAAATACTTTTCAAAAGCCTGGTTTTTTGTAATAAAACCCAAGTTGGTTGGACTTAAAAAAAATGGGTTTTTTCAAACACTGATCTCAAACCAACATAACATTGTTTTCCTTCATTATTTTCACTATTAAATGTTTTAGATATAAGTAAATGGTGTAATTAAATTTTGGAAATGAATAATTGTTGAGTTCCTCTTCCTGTGCAGTAGAGTACAATCCGTATAGATGTCATTTCTTTGCTCAGAAGACATTATTTGTAGGAATATTATTGTAATTCAAAAATGAATATATATTGTGCAATTTAATATGTTGGTTTATTTCAGGCTTGATCCTGAAGAGGTAATTTTTACTGACTTGGTAAACATTCTGGAGGAAGATTTTTCCAAAACCAGTGGAGAAGAGTTCTTACCAACTGCCTTTGAGATAGTGGACGTCATATACACGGTTAGAACCAGCATCACAAACGTGTACTGTAAATATTTCTATGACGGGTCAGCTTTCTTTGAGAGTTATTGCGATGATTTCTTGAAATGTTCCAGTTGTCTGACAAACCTGATACATTGTGCAATCGTTTACTGAAGAAACTTGCAGCTGAGTACGAAAAGCACTTGAACGACGAGTGCACAGGCGAGTCTGGTGAGTTCCATCTTTACCATTCGAACAACAAACATGCTTATATTTATTTTTAACAACCCACACTATTAGTCATTTGTATTTGTTAAATATTTCATATCCTAAATACAGTAGAATGTTTCTAAAATGACCCCTCGCAGTTTCCTGAAATTGATTAGTTGTGGAAAGAACGTCTCTAATATTTTGGGAAATTTTGGACTAATTTTGACCCACCTCCCAATCCTTCAGTGGTCTTTTTTTTTTAATGTGAAGCAAAGTGAAAACGAATCTTACGCCTTGTAAATGAATTTCTACAAAAAAATTGAAGTCGAGAACTTTATAATATAAATAAATTTATAGTAAGCTATAGTTTTCAAGTTTATTCAACTCATTTGTATTGTTACTGCCAAAAAAAAATGTACGCCTACTAGACACTGAGCAGTGGAATATGTATATAATTTAAAAGGATATCATCCTAATCTTGTACTGCTGAAAAACTGAAATGTTCTCAATCTGCAAGAAAGTAATAATTTATACATTTAGATTCGGACTGAGCCGATACCGGTACCGATATATCGAAACCGGCCGATATCAAAATTGTTGGAATTGTGCGCAATTCATGTTTAAATCGCCGATATTATAACCGATATTTTGCCCTAAGAATCTAAGATGATGCTGTTTTCAACTTGTCATAATTGGAGTGCTTTGCTCACTATTTGGTTTTATTAAAATAATCACTATTTTTAAATTGGTTTTTACTAAAGTACCCAACTGGCTGTATTTATTTTCAAAGCAAAATTAGGCACGTTTTGCACAATTGTTTACGAAACATGTATACAACAAAACAATAGTAGCCACCATTTGCGTTTACTGAATTTTATCTATGGAGGCAAGCTTGCAGCATGAACAAAACTTAATATTTACTATTACCTTCCTAGAAAGCACGAAATACAAAAAAAAATGAAAAATTGTAGAAATACAGTACATATGTACAATGAAATATGTTTTGTAGAATTTTATAAGACGTTTGGCAAACAATTGCAATGCTTACGGCGGTGGCCATGTTGGTAATGACCAGCAATGACAAGAAACAGCGGTGCCATATTTTTGAGACATTGATTCGCGATGCGACGTTGCCAACAACACTCGCAAGTCTTTCACTTGAATATTTTTTCATGAAAATTATGAATGCATTATGTATTTATAAATGTAACACTAATAAATATGCCCGGAAAGTAAGAAAAAGGCAACGCAAAATTAAGGATACCCTATTCACTGCACTTTATCAATCACAATGTTCAAGACATTGCTATTTTTTAGCTAGTAATTGCGACTTTTGTTAGTTGCTTTATGGATAATACTTCAGCTACCTCGGCAACTATTTATGTGCATGCTGTTTCAAAACAGGTGTTTAAATATGGTTTTTATTTAGTTTTAGTGTGAATACCGGAAATAATTCGAGTGGATGAACTTTATAACGGGGTTCTAGTGTATTATGAAAGTTTTCTTTAATTTTCCCATTTGAATTGTTTTCTTTTAGTTAAACTTGACAAATACCTTATATAGGTCTATCAATGTGTTCAACATAAAGTTCAATGAGGTTGATTAAGGTTTCAAGTGAGTTAAGTTTTTTTTGTCTAGTCCACATCTGCAGAATGTCCGCATCTATAGAATTTTTATGGTGGTCTTCTGAAATTTGATGGACAGAGTTTCCATTGTATAACATATAACATGCAATATAGAATACTGTCTAGAAACAAATAATATATATTTACACATGATCTCTAGGTATGTAAACTATTAAATTAAGCAAAGATTATACTGCAGTTTGTTTAACTCATATAATAAAGCGTAATTTGGAAATTATATTAAATGAAGGGACAAAATAAGCAAGTACTCTTAATCATATATAATTATAATATCTGTGACCAACGGTAAACATTACCCCTAAAAAACTTCAATGTTACAATATTGAAAACATGTACCCACAGCTATCTCAAATAAAATACATCTTGTACTGGTATCCGTGGAAGAGGTAGATTTTGCATGAAGTCGAAGCACAGTGAGAGTACATTTTCGTCTTTTTGGCTCTTCTCTTTGCTGTGCTGCATGCTGGTAAAAAAAAATGCTTAGTTTTGCGCATATGAACCATTAGTTCGACAGCAGCCACTTTTTTAGCATTTTCATTTTAATATCGGAGTTGTTAACTTGACACAGGTTACACAAATGTCAATTTGAGGCTGTCGAAAAGGTAAAGCAAAATTATTGTTAAAATATCTTAGGTCGTATTTATATTTAACCTTTGTTTTAGGTTTCTACTTTTTAAACATATACATAACCTTAACATTCACTTAATGATCAAGTTAGTTATAGTCCCGGGAGGAATAGCGGCTGCATTTTACAGGAAAAGATGTAATGTGGTTATGGATGGGTTATGTTATGTGTCTGTTTCAGGTAATGGCCGGTTTTTGTTTCCTATTCTTCTCTTGTCAACTGGAGTCTTTCCATGCAACAGCATAGCGCTCTCAAACTTGTGACTCATTTGTCTGCAACACCAAAAATACTAAGAAATGTGGATTTGCATACCTCTATTTGAGATACACCATTAGGCTGAACAAAANGTCTGCAACACCAAAAATACTAAGAAATGTGGATTTGCATACCTCTATTTGAGATACACCATTAGGCTGAACAAAATATTTAAAAGTGTAGACTTGTGGTTTTGCAGAACTTGAACCCGGCTCTTCTTTGTGACATCTTTGTATTTGCCTGCTTTCAATAGAAGCTTGTAAAAAATATCTTGCTCATTTTTTGTGTTCAGACACTTGACTCTGTCATGGAGCTGCCTTATTTCTGAATCAATAATTTAGTTAACCACTTCTTTTTGCACTTGAAAAACAATGAACACAAATGTATCTAGTTTTGTCTCGGTCATACATTCACATTAATTACACATAACTACGTAACTACTCTAGTAACTTTATTGGGTACAGTTTATGTTATGGACAATGAATAAGGAACACGCCCTTCAGTTACATCAGTTAATTCACAAAGGTCTTCAGTTGTAACCGTTCATTATTTAAAAACTTGTCATCTTTTATTACACTCAATCTTCCTTTTAAACAAATTGACAAATAAATCATTCTTCTTCTTCAAACACAATAACTCAATATTATTACTCTTCCATCTTTAACTATTCACATTAAAAAATTTATTGCAACAATTATGTCTTTAAGATTAATATATTATCCTCACATTTTATTTTGTTAAAATACACACACCCATCTTTGGCTGTGGTGTTAATCATTCTGCTAGAAAAAATTGTGTTTNACATTTTATTTTGTTAAAATACACACACCCATCTTTGGCTGTGGTGTTAATCATTCTGCTAGAAAAAATTGTGTTTGATTTTACTTCCGCCGTGCTTATGTTATCTGTCCTTTAATTGGCTGTCGTCTGACCACGCCACATCTCTCAGCCAACCAGTGATGGTGAGACGAGAGATAACTAGTGTATTTTATTTTGTGCATTTGTTTAGTTAAACATTGAATACTTTCTACCTTCTACGGAATAATAAATAACAACAAACCAAATTATATTACTGAATATCGTCTAGAAGCAAATGAAATACACTTATACATGATCTCTATGTCAAGAAACTATTCAAATAACCAAAGATTATACTGTATTTTGTTTAACTTGTATAATAAAACGTAGTTTGGAAATTATATTAAATGAAGTGACAACATATGCAAGTACTCTGTAATTGTATATAATTATATTATCTGTGACTATCGGTAACTATAACTCCTCACAAACCTTCAATATCGACACAAATGAACAAATCTCATTTTGTGAAATACAGTGGTGTTGAGCCCTTTCCTAAATGACAGATTCAGTTGTAGTAACCCAAAGTCATTGCAACTGAGTTTGGCAAGTACTTATTGATGGACACATAGTAAATCTTTTATGACTGTAAAAATGAAATATAAAATTTTTAATAATGAAATTTTCATTAAAATTACACAGTAAAATCTTGGCTCTAACTATAGAATAAATGTACCAGGAGTAAAGCTTAATTATAAGTTATATTTTTCATTCTATGAATTGTTTTTACAATCTTTTTCATGTTAATGACTGTTTCTTAAGGGCTGTTAATGTACTGTTTTGGTTTGAATGTAAGGTGACTATTTTTACTCTAATGAGAGACATAACAATTTGCGGTTATATTATTTTCATGTGCCAGTTGTGAACTGTGCGCACATGTGGCCGCATGCTCTTGAACAAGGTTGTGGCAGCATTTACACACTGGTAAACACATACACACCCAGNCGCGGTTATGTTATTTTCATGTGCCAGTTGTGAACTGTGCGCACATGTGGCCGCATGCTCTTGAACAAGGTTGTGGCAGCATTTACACACTGGTAAACACATACACACCCAGCTCCATCTTCTTCTTCTTCCTTCCTTTTTCTGATTTTCTGCATTGTTTAAACTCTGTTACATTACTTTTAGCACTAGATATTTATATTGAGTTATATATTTAATATTAGTAAAATGAAAAGTTATGGTCCTTAATTTGGTTCAATAATGTTGCATATTTGCTACTGGTGAATTACGGTAGCTTGTTTGGAAACAGTGAAAATGAATGTCCATCCTTAAGTTAAACAGTTCAGAATGAGTGAAAGACAAATAAACCGTGGTTGTAAAAGGAGCTATTACTTCTTTAAAGCGTTGATCATTCATGAAGCTGTACGAACCAATTGTGCTGTTGTGCATAAGTACAGTGCCACAGAAAATGATGTCCAACAGTGGCAGAAGGATCACTACCGGCAGTGAAGTGCGTACTCAACACGGAAGATGTTCCATAGACCAAGAAAAGGAAGTTTTTATGAAGTTATTGAATGTGTAGCTCGAGCAAGACACGACAAGGGAAGGCCACTTACATGTGATATTGGTTTGATGAAAGCCATTGAAGTGTGTGCAGAATTTGGTTTTCTGAGGTTGCCAGTATTGGATGGTGCAGGAGATGGTGAGAAGGTTTGGGCTGATACTATGGTGTACAATAACATTGCCAAAAATTGCTAAGTAATTTTGATGAGAAACTGAAGGTACATAATTAAATTGCAGAAGGAACATAATCCTCCTGTCACAAATTAGACATGCTATCCAGACAGCAGACTCATTCAATGGCCATGTTATTCCAGAAGTGAAGGATTCTTTGCATAAGGAAAGGCAGACCTGGTTTTTTTAATACCAGGCGGGATGACATCCCAATAGCAAGTACTGGATGTGACAACAAGCCATTCTAAGACTAAATGAAGTCTTTGTATAATTACTGGCTTCTCAGTGAACCATCCATTGACACCATCACTGAAATTAAACCATCAGTCACACAGCTATGTTCCTGGATTACAGCATCACGACAGAGCATTTCTATTGAGAGCATTGTAAAAGGCTTTAAAAATTCTGTATCTTCAATTCTGTGGATGGTTCAGAAGATTTTATGATGATGCCAATAAAGAGGGGAGTGAAATTTCTGAGGAAGGAAGCTGCTCTGAGGATCACAATGATTCACCTGCATGAGAATAAAATAAGTGGAAAAACACTAGCGTGGTGTTCATAAACAGATCAGATCTTATTAAGCACTAGCTTCAAGACTTTTCTTATTAAATAAGTTCTTATTTACATTTCATGAACATTACCCAAAACTTGTCTGAAGTATATGCAAACAAGACTGTCTTCGCAAAGACTATCATATATTTGCTGGTCTTGCAACTGAATATTTCTGTTGCATAGTCACTGCTTGAGATCATAGTTTTGAACCATGTTTCATAGTCATTAAGACATTTGTTTAAGACTGCAAATAAGTCCGTCTTCACCAAGTTCACTGTAGACATGACTTGAGACAGTGCTTTGGATGGTAATTGGATAACTTTGTACGTCAAACTAGTGGAGATTTATGAGAAACGGCGATAGCATAGCTTGTGTTAGATTGAGATTAAAGATTTGAATGTGGGTGAAAATCTACACTGTCCTGCTCTGCAAAAGTTTTTGCATAAATCAAATTCTACAAGTATCATTAAGTTTTGGACGTAATTTGTAATATGGCACTACTACATAGTAGATAATATAAAGTGTAGCATGTACTAACTATAGACCTGAAGAATTCGCAGATTAATTTTGCATCAAGCTAGAATTCAGAGAGTCATTAATTTATGTATTGTTTGTAATTTGTCCATGTGTTGTTCGACATCACGTGGAGAAACGGGAGCCAATAATATACATGCTACAAATTGCAGGCCAAATCATCGCTTTCCACACTGACAGCAAGTGGCCAATGAGCACTTGATATTTGCTTGATTGTGCCTAACCTGTGGAGTCTAACCTACAGGCCATTGAAATCATGAATTTTTCTTGTCTCTAGTACATAATAACTTTTATTTATAGAAATAGATTTTAGTTGCTCTCAAATGTAAATTTAATTTATTGTAAATGTACATGTGATAGTAAACAAAATACACCAAATTTTACTGTATGCTTTCTGCAGAGGTGCATATTGCTTGCTTTGGTAAATATTTAAATTACTTATTCATATCTTTCATTACCATGTCTTCTACTTCTGCAACAATTCCGTTATCTCCAAGCAAAAAAAAATAAAAGCAATTTCATTCCACTTTAATGAATTAGTGCCACTTTTTTTTACAGTCACATTTTTATGTATTTGAAAAACTCCAGGAATACTTAGTTCTGTTGACATATAATACTGTGCAGGTATTATGTCCTTGTTACAAAAAGTATCTGTACATTACTTGTTTATGTCAAGCCACCAATTTTCATGGGGGCTGAAGCCCTACGCTAATGCTTGACCAAATTGGAAGTAAAAAGTAAGCTATCTCTTGAGCACACCATCTTCACAATGATCATAATACTACGCAATAAAACGTAGAACGAAAATCACACTATCTCAAGAAATAAGACGGTCTTGATTAAGACTGTCTTAAGTTTAGCCTTGAGATTTTGCTATGAATACCACCCCACAAGCTATGATTTATTTTTTCTTTTGACTATTGTGGTTGGCCCTAACTGTTTTTCAAATATGTCTGTGATGTGTGTTATTTTAAATCAGTAAATGCTGTAATAATTATATTAAAATAGTGTGTTACATTTTTCTGCCTTCGTAAAACTGCAGGTTGCCTTCTATCAGGGGTTGCTTTTTATTCAGACCAATATGGTAGATTTAGGTGAGATCAGTGATTTTATGCTGCTAGTGATATTAATTGTGGTTTCTTCAGGTGAAGTGGACTCAGTTTTAATGTTGGGCCGTCTGTTGGGCCTATCTGGCCACATCGCATTGCGCCAGATGCTTTTCCTGGATGACTCGGTGTTTCGAGAACTACGACGGCGTGGGGCTTTGCGTGAGGAGCGCAAGAAGAACCAGAAGGTTGGCAACAGAAACGCCAGAGCAAGCGACGCAAGCTTGAGGAGTGATGCCAGCGTTCGCAGCAATGCGAGCAACAAGAATGCCAGCTTCAGAAGCAATGGCAGCACCAGGAGCAGTACTAACAGCAGAGCTGATAGCACATCGAAGAATCACCGGACTCCTGCATCAGCATCCAGTTACATAACTCTGAAGAACAGACAGGTCAGTTAGGTCAAAGTATCTTCACAATCGATCTGATTAAAAAGCGATATATTAGGGATGGGAAAATAGATTCTTCGATACCCCGATAACCATTGATCCTACAATTTGAATTGAAAATCGAAAAATTGTCGATTCTTGGCATGACTGATTTGCAAAAAAGTATCATGATTTTAAGTGCCAACAAAACTTAGTTTACTAACATACGCAATACTGAATACACAAAACAACCAAATAACATTTTGTAATAGAATTGATTTCAGTAAATTTTGAATATTCTAAGTAGAACAGTTGTGATTTTGTCCGACTGTAAATAAATACAATAAACAATCCATATAGTTTAATTTGCTTACTAGCGGAAATTTGCACGTAATTTTATCTGTGCAATTATTTGAATCGATGGACCATACATTCAATGTTTTATATACCATGGTAACTATTGTTATGAATAGGAATATACAAGGTTTTTGTCGCATCCACGCTGCAGCAAAAATATTTGTTTCCCCATAACATTCATTCAAAACAGATGGTACACTCGCCATAGATTGTGCATATCGGTCGTTTTTGAACACTGTGAATGCAAAACAACTCTGATAACTGACAACTGGTGCTATAGATAGTATTAGTGTTCTTTTGACTACGCTTATTCCTCTTATTAAGTCTTTACTGCTCTCGTAGGTTGGCGACAGTGAGAAAGCAGCACGTGTTCTTATTCTTCTTACATGTTTACTCTACTCGTAGGTTGGCTACAATGAGAATGAAACACGCCTTGTTATTATAAATCGAATTTAAGGTTATAGCCATGGCTGTATTTTGACGTGCGCGATTTTTATCAGAAACTATCGGTTGCTGGTTTTGTTAGAATCGTAAAGGTTTGAAAATGGATCGGCACCTAATGATTGACAAAAATATTGTTGCAAATAAATCAGTTGTGGCAATTTAAATAAAAAAAGGATTGAGCATTGTTTGTCCAAAGAAGGAATTCTGGTCGATAACATTAAAATAAAAATCAAGCTTAGTTCAATTTCAAGAATTTAAGTTTTTTTATTTAAAGTAAACATTTAAGCATAAATTTACTATAATAAGTTGATTTTGATGACATGTGAAGATTTTTGGTGTAAACATGCATTAGGTTATGTATGTTATTTCCCAGTTCTGAAATCCAAGTCCGCATCCATAGTTTTCCTGCATGCTGCATTTTTTCTTTGTTGGTTCACTGTAATGCAAATTTCCGAGAATCTACTGAAAGTTAAAAATATTACGATTCCAGTAATTTCGCTCCGAAACTAGAAGGCAACTGTTGTACAAGTCATAGTATTTGTCGTACCCATAATTTAAAGAGTGGTTTGCACGTGCTATGCTGTGTTATTTTTAATGCTTTAGATATTGAGAAGGTGCGAATGCTAGTTTTTCTGAGAAAAATATTTGTGAATTGTATTTTTACGGTAATGCCTCAGTGTTTAATATACCTAGTGTAAGTATTGTATATAAATATATTTTGCCCCTTGCGTTGATCATTTGTAGGCCCTAATTCATGTGTTTGCAAATTTGTGCCGTAATTTTTTTGAATATAGCAAAAACTCATTGTTAAAAGCTGTTGCAACAATTCTTTCATATAAACTAAAACAATTTCTGCAACCTTTCAGCACTTTTCCGTAGTGCTATTTAATTTCCATGTCTGTATTAAATTTGTTTGAATTTAAATAGAATAGTTTTGACTGTGAATGGCAATGCGATTTTGTGTATTGAAACTCCCCTATCAGTTGTTAATCGTAGGAATTGAGAATCGGAAAAGAATCTATTATTGACAGAGAATCGAGAATCTGGTATCGGCATAGAAAATATTGGAATCGTTCCATCTCTACCATATATAAAAGACAAACTATAGATGTGAACCTGACCTATGATAAAAATTCAATGCTTAAGAGGCTGTGGTACATAAATAAACCCTAAAAGCATTGATTAAAAAAAATGTACTTGTGTTTGGAAGCAAATGTAGAAAAGGTAAGAAAGGGTCACTCCAGATAATATCTTTAAATAACTTTGTTAGTATATATTTCGCCAACGTGAGTATGCACCACTGCCTCTTAATCTCAAACTTAGTGTTGTGTAGGGGTCTGTGAATATCAATGTTCACGTATTTTTTAATGGACTGTTAAAATTGTTTAATATAGTAAACACTCAAAACGCATTTTATGATTCCATTATCTCTGTATGCGAAAGTAGTGTTAAAATTTTACTTAGGCCTTTTTGCATGACTTAGCGGCAAACTTACACATTATATATATTGTAAATACAATCAAGTGTTGATCTTAAGAGTTCTCATGGTCCAATCTATGTGCTTGTAAGATCAAATTTTGTATTATTTTGGGTGACTTTCACCTCCAAAATCTAAAAAATTGTGTTTCTACTGGAGTAAAAATGTGATGTTTTAATGACATTTTAATTTATTTTAATATTTTTACCTCTTACATGTACTTTAATATATTGACGTATTACATTTACTTTAATGTTTTGACGTCTTACAGGAGAAATTGTACCCTAGATGGACGTATAGGTGCTCCCCTTGTCAGAAAAAGCCAAAATACAGTGTGACGTACAAATTAATACCAACGCGAAGTTCATTTTCACTGGTTTCTTGCAAGAAAATCAGGGGAATTATTATTTAAATGAAAGACACTTCAAAGATTTGGATGGCTCTTAATAACGAGGTCTTGTATTATTTAAATTTTAACTTATTGTCACAGGGTCCATTACCCGGTCCTTTGCAGAATTTATACATACGTAACATAAGGGTTGTAAAAAGGTAGCTATTGTAACGCCGTTAGAATTAGCATGGCTCCCTTCTTTCTGAACGAGCTGTGCGTGCAACTGAAACCAAGCTACCTTTCCAAGGTGACAAGCTACCTTTCCAAGGTAACATGTGAGGGGATGGCGGCCTGCTTGTCCACCCTCCCGATTAATATTACTGTCCTGATGGCTAGCGACTACGGAGCTCTTTGTCTATGTAGAGTGCTTGCGTTGTAGACTTGTAGGAAACATAACATTAGCAGATTTACAGTTGAATCTCATTAAAACAAACCTGTGTGGACCTAAAAATTCAGCACTTTGTAATGAGGTTTGTATTAAATAAACAAGAGAGAAAATGAAAAACGACAAAAAAATATCACTGACTAGGCCTAGCGGTATCACGGGCTGAAATAATTTTGTCACTATCTTTAATTATCTGAGACAGTGACGACAAAGTAAGATTGAACTGATTTGCTATTTCCGTTTTAGTTATCTTCCCACTATCCACTTCATTTATGATTTTGAGTTTTTCTTCCAATGTAAACTTGTGTCATTTGCGCTTTGTCACCATTGCACTGCAGTATGTAGAAATATCACAAACTAAATCACTATTTTATTAACTTTGCACATTTTCAGATAAAAACAAAGCTCAGTAACAAGATAAATGGCAGCAACGTCGTGGTATCATAGGGTCATAGGTATTCACTGGAGCTGACTCCACAATGCAGAATGTACTTGTTCAACTAATCGATACTACGGGACTTTGGTCCGTTACTCGCATTAATGTGGTAGAACACAATTACAAATCAACTTTGTTTGGGCACCATACGCATAGAAGAGGTTACGGAAGGTGGCCATGCAGTAAATACATGCAGCCACCATCTTTAGTCACAGATTTTGATGCTAGAGGTGCAAAATTATTTCACACTGCGTAGAGTAGCTCTGTTTGTATTGTATACAACTATGGTGCCACAATTGTTTATGTTAATTTTAGTGGTTAAGTTTTGGTTTATATTAACCATTTGAATTAAATATAAATTTTTTTCTGCGGGACATAAACCGACTTTACATTACGTATTAACCGTATTTCGTACAAAATGAATTAGTACATAGCATTAAAATGCCTAGTATATTTTCAGGAACCACAAAATAACTCTGTATAAACCGGAACTTCATATTAACCGGGTGTATACTAACGAGATTTGAGTGTACATTTCCCATTTTGCTGTATCATGCAAAGTTTTTAGCTTTCAATGTTTCTTATTTATGAAAGATATTTAGCAGCACCTTTGTGGCTATTCAAGCTAGGAATACTGTATCGCATTGTCATAATGGGTCTCACAGTACCTGGGAATGACCTCACAAAATTGCTGACCTCGCAAAATCTTTTCTGACCGATTTTGACCTCCCAAAACTCAAAAATTGCATTAAAATTGCATTTTTCGTGTTATGTGTTAAGTTGACCGCCTCACCTACGTGCTTTATTGAGATTTTGCTGGTGTCTGTGCGCCCCCCCTCCTCCCAACGGCTGCTTTCTGTGGTCTGATTGGCCTACCAGAGGTGGACTGGAGCCTCTCTTCTCCCCCTGGTTGGCACAACGCCTGGCGAAGGCGGGCGTTGAGACTACGGCTACGGTGGTGGCATGGTAGGACGAGTGGCTTGTGGCAGGTGCCGTATTGTCTACTGGGTAGCAGACAGCAACACGCCCATGCTCTGGTTCAATTTGCACTGCAGGCGACGTGTTGTGCTGAGTCCCTCATTCGATTTCTTGCTTGGCAGGGTGCTTCACACGAGTTATATGTATCTTGCGTATGTTTCCACTGTCGTCCTGTACCCACAGCGTGTTTCCCCTTCTCTCGGTTACTGCATAAGGGCCTTCCCATTTAGGGTGAAACCCTGCATAAAAGGGGGCGGCCTTGCAGCTAAGTGGCCACATTTTTACCCACACAGTGTCTCCTTCGGTTATCACTCTTGCTGGTGATTGCGTAGGAGTGGGACATTTGCATTTGACATACCTGCCCTGGTTTCTGCAAGCTGCTTCTGCACGTTTCATGGCTTCTCGTCATATTTATTTTGCGTGATGTACTTCACACTCTTCAGCTTCTCACTCCCTTTCTTTGGGTCACTGAAGGGGAACGCAAAATAAAATTACTTAGGGATGCTCCCAGGGTCTCGTTTCTTCGCCGTCGGAGTGTGAAAAAGATTTCGATTTCGGGTAGGTAAGTATCCCACTTATGGTGATCATCTTGCATACAGATTCGAAGGCCTTTCTTAATTTCCTGGTTCCTTTTTCCTGTTAGGTTTCCTTGTGGATGATAACTGTCCATGGCTGGCTTTTTCCCATGCACACCCTATGAATTGGGGTCTGTTGTTGGTCGATAAGCAGCAGAGGTATCCCCTTTGTGGGAAAAATCCCTTCCTCAGGATGTGAATTATTGTCTTGGCATCCGCTTTTATGAGGGCGTAAGCTTCTACCCATCTTGAAAACAAATCAGTGATCACCAGGATGTACTGCTTGCCTTTCTGGGATCGCAGGTATGGTCCCATTAAGTCGACTGTGACTCGCATGCTTGAGTTCACCTACGTGGAATAGCTGTAGTTTTCGAAGCTCCCTGAGTTTTTGTATTGGCACAGACTTGGCATTGCTGGATCCACATCTCTGCTTACTCCATCCCAGGTATATCTTCGGCTCTTTTCTCTCCGGGGTGACCTGCATGGGTGTGTTTATGGTAATAATGGCAGATGTCTTCCCTGGGGTTATGCAGTACCCACAACTTCCAATCTTCTGTGTTGGAGTGGGGTGTGGCCCATACGTATCCCTGCTCTTCTTTGAAGCGTTTAGGATATTTGGGGCTGTGTATTTCCTGGTCTGCCTGCTGCGGTTCAGCGAAGATGGCACGACTTATATGCGTCTCCAGGAGTTGCACATATTCTCTCGGTTTATACTCCTTGCGAAATGTGGTTTCAGGCGGGAGGCAGCATCCTTTCCCAATCTTTCAAGTCGCCTGTCACTGGGTGGGAGTTAGGAGCTCGCGAAAGTGTGTCGGATAGCTCGTTCTGCTTCCTTGGGCAGTGTTGCACGGTGAAGGTTATTTCCTGCAGTAAGTGGTTCCATCGGCGTAGCTTGGATTTGGTGGCACTGGCCGTGTGTAGTCAGGTCAAGACTCGATTTTCAGATCGTAGTATGAATGGCACGTCTTCCAGGTGATAGCGGAACTTCTTGAGGGCCCAAATTACAGCCAGGCATTCCTGTTCGTTTGAGTGGTACCTCTTCTCTGTATCCAATAGGAGGGTGCTTGCGTAAATGATCACCCGTTCGGGTGGTTTCTGGTGTATCTTGGTACAAGACTACCCCCAGGCCTATCCCACTGGCGTCAGTTTGCAAAATTAGTGGTAAGTCGGCAAGTGGCCGATAGAGCATGTCAGGTTAGGTGAACTGCTAATTTAGCCTTTGAAAAGCGTTTACCTCTGTTTCTGTCAACCTTCAGCCTTGGTCCTTGTGTAAGAGGGTATTTTATGGGCCCAAATCACCGGCATAAAAACCATAGACTCTTATGGGTGAATCTTCCTAATAACGGACAATAACTACAAGAAAATCATACAAAAACTGCGCGAACAAGTACCAAAACAGCGAGTTCCCTCCTCTACTTCCCTGGTTTCCTTTCACCCCTACCTCCTGCCTCTTTTCCTCTCTCACATCCCTGCATTGTACACTTGTTTCCTGTTTCCTCTCCTATCTCCCTTTCTCCTCCTACCTCCCCTTTCCTAATTAGTCATGTCACAGTATTGCTATCATACAAATACAAGATTCAACATTATGCAAACAGCTCACATACAGATAAACATATAAAAGTTTGAGGTGAAAATGTTAGATAATAAAATAATGTATTATCAAAGGTATTCATTAGATATACAAAGTGTTATGTATAAAATTAAATACATTTTTCTCTACTTATTACGTCTGCTTGCTAAACTTTAGGCCTAATAATCTACGAGGAGCTGAGCGGTCACAAGTTCTAGAGCATGTGGCCCATTTTGATAGCCACGGAACTGCTCTTGGCTGAGAGAAATGACAATTTGGTACCGGGCACTGCACATCCTGTGGCTATCATGGCGATAGTAGGCCTATTGTGTGGCCTTGGTATAGGTGGCTTTTACTAAAAAACAATGTGTTACGTAGATTGTGCTATGCTTAAAATTCATTCGGACCCTGTTATAACATCCCTTATAACATTTTCCTTTTTAATAAACTGTCTTCTCTTGGTCTACAAACATGTTTTTCAATACAAAATTACCCTCTTACAAAGTTCTCCCTTATAAAATGCTAACATTTGTAAGAGTCTTTGAGAGATATTATAACAGGGTTGCACTGTACATAGATATTTGTTTAAACATGTTAGCAGTATGTACTTCTATTAAACTATTTATTAATTTAAAACAGGGAGTAAAGGTGCAGCTGCACAAAACAGCTAGATATTGTGCTCATTTGGTTCAATAACAAAATTGCTACAGTCGCTGTATTTTCTGATCCATTTTTGTCTTTATTTGCGATTGCATCACTTAAATACGATTATATGTAGACATAGATTAGTTGTTACTTAAATGCACCATTGGTTTAAATGTCACGAGTGTAGGGTTTTAGCTATGCACATATATCCTTTCATTTCTCCTCCAGTAAAATTATTGGATTTTAAATAGTTCCGTACCTTAACAGTATCAACTCGTTTTAGGTTTCCAGCGTGTGCTGTTGTGAAATTGTCTCCCATTTCTTTCAGCAAAAGCCAATAACGCCAGCAGCTGATATCTCATGTGCCGACACAAGCTGTGTCTGTGCTGTGACGGCAGGCCAATAGGAAAGGGTTTGCGGTTAGATAATTGCCATGTAAATAACGACAATTAATTGAAAATAACTAACTTGAACACAGATTTTTATGCACTAAACAATGCATGTTTCTTAATGCACCCCTACCAATTTCAATTAGGTATGTGTATTGTATGTGCGCGCTGCCTATTCTGTATTTCAAAGCAAAGTTATTTTTGTATGTTGATTGGTTAGTAGGTTGTTGCTGTAGCGTTGTGCACATTACATTTAGCAGGGAACTTTAAAACTACAGCATATCAGTGAAAAAGTTATTTTTGTTACTTGTAGAGGGAGTAAGTTATTATGTGTGTTTTGTTAGGCAGCAGGACCTGCGGATGGCAATGGCTCCAGTGATGACATGGCAAGTGTGGTTGGAGCAGTGGCAGATGACCAGGAAGCAGAATTCATCCGCAACATCTGTGAGAAGGAGCTGGTCTTAGGCGAGAACTTGCTGAGTATATTTGGGTAGGTGGGAGTCTGTTTTATAGTTTTACAGTATACTCTCGATACACTTGGAGCAGGTTGGTTCAAGCATGTGGATTTTAATATGTTGTAATGTTGCAAGTAATAGTAATTGATATGTGCAGGAAATATTTTATGTTTGCTATACTTTCAAGGATAAATTAATTTATTTGTTTGTGAAATTTGAAATAACAGAAACTTGTATTTTTTTTATATATTTTCAATTTTCAAGGTTTATAATTTTATTTCAAGTTTTTTGGCAGTACCATTAATCATCATAAGGTGATGCAACATCTTTTTTTTTTACTAGGAAGCTTAGGACATGTAGGTGGTGGCTGTTGTAATGTGGTACAATATAGGCAGGATGACAAGGGTGGCGACGTGATGAGATACACGCCCCGTGTTGCGAGAGGTGCGTGTGCTATTTTAATATATGACAGCATCACACGACGCCTTGATTGGGCAGTTTTCATTGGTGTAATAAAGCTTTGAGCAGATACTAGTAGTAGACATGGCCTTCGTGTTAGCCTGGTTTTAGTTTCCAGTCAGTGAGCAGTGAGAACTCATGATGGACGTTTGAAGAGTGCATGCGAGTCTTGATTGCAACTCACACTGGCAGCGCCCGCAATATTTCTTTCATATTTTGGAATAACCTTAAACTACTAAATTATTTCTGCTGGTGTAAGGGGCTATACATTTAGGGCGCCAGGTGAATGTTTATTTTATATCCTCTCTTCATAAATAGCTTCACTATTTCAGTATTTTCGACTGCAGAATAATCGATACTGAGATTCTCATCTCGTTCCTGCCTGTTTGCTGTGAAGTTTTTTTTTTTATGCTGCTGCTGTAATTAAACTGCATAATTTTTGTGTGCCGCTGTTGCAACTGAAGTGCAAAGTGTAATTAAATCCAGTTGAACTGTATTTCCGGCTCATCTGATTATTTTATTTTGACATCTTTATAAACTTGAGTCTCAATGTTCATACCTGACTGAGTTAGGCGAGCTAATGTTCAATTGTGTCAACAACTGGCACGTCTCGCAACATTACATTGCGCTTCATTAAAGTTATTAAATATGGCTATGTACTGACCTCACAGAGAATAAAAATAAAAACTACTTAATGCTGTGCATTGTTTTCTAAGTTTCGCTGAGCGTGAAGTCCATTTTCAGGAATTCCTTGCAGGAAAATAAGTGGAATTATCAAAATATATATGTAATTTATTTCAATACAGTTACATCTCCTGAGTTTACTGATATCTGGAAGGGTATGTATGATACCTCATTTTTGCCAGATAATGTGTGAGCACTGTTCATCAGTGCCAAGTGGAATCATGGGGGAAAAATTGGAGGTTGTGGTTTTGAAATATTAATTACTGAAAATCGTAAATAATCTTATTTATTTGCTGCTGTCTCAAAAATCTCATGTTTATAAAATAAAATATTATTAATCACTTCTCAAGGTAGACATCTGCCAAATAAAACAGTCTTGTATGATGCACAATCTCGTTTGCGCAACATCCATATACATAGTGCGAAGCTACATTCACGTGCAGTTGTGAACATCCTACTTTGAGAGAACATCCTTCCATCCTCGAGTGACCTTGTTTCTTCCCCTTAGGTGGTTGGTGAGTGAAAGATAGTTGCCTAGCAACTAGTGTGGCATGGTTCTCGTGCACCCTCCCTCTCATGACCATGCGGGTCAACATAAAGAAGCTGATTGAAGTGAAGGGACAGTATGAGCTGCTTCAGCTGTCCTCCCCCGTCTCTTCTAACCGTGTATGTTTATCCTTCAAATTCGTAGGTACATATATTGTTTCCAAGAATAGCCTAGTAAAATCTCATCCCTTGTAAATATGTGGCCCTTGTCAATTTTGTACTCATAAAAATTGGGAGTGGCTAATGCTGTTCCTATGTGTGCGGCGTGGAGCATAGTTGTGCACTGAAAAGCCAGAGAATGCTCAAGACAGAACTTCTTTTTCATTATGACTCGTGCACGCGGCCTTACTTACCAGCTGCATGCACTGGGTGCAGTTGGGACAAAGGTTTCAACGGGTTTTCGCCTAAAATTTTTTGTCGCGCAGATTGTGTCCAAACAATGATTATTGGCAACACAACCCCAATATTTCATTGCTGTGTGGTAAGAAACTTGTGTTTTAATAAACTTTATTTGCAATTTCTTCTATTTGTTCATAATTTTTGTAATTTTTTTTATTCTTTCCGAGAATATCTTAAAAAATTGCTACTGTCGCTAAATCTGCGGTTGTAAGACCAGGGGTTTACTTTATTTAAACATAAGTCTCCCAGTTCAGCATACTGTCGCCTAGCCAAGTGGACAGTAACATAAGCAGAAGCTGTCATTGGTTACAAGTCCAAGTACGACACTAATACTTACAACTAGGGCCACTGTAAAATTATAAATAAAATTGCCCAGTTTCTGTCAATAAAACTTGGCATTTTGTTGGTTGAGAAGGGGGGGGGGAGTTTAAAAAAGAAACACTTTTGTGTTAAAATCTTTCCAGTGTTATATGTATTATGGTTAGAGATAAAGGGAAATACTATTTATCTGTGCAGTTTATAACATTTATTTATGTTCTGTAGCATTTATTAGCATCCATAAATTTTACATATCCATGATATTGATTTAAGTACTGGTAGCAGCGTTGTATTTAATTCAGAAGGAAATTTTCCATTCTTAAAATTTTTGTACACTTGGCATAAGCATTGTTTCCCACGAGAACCCAAAACTATGGTGAGTTTTTGATAACACAATAAGGTATCGTGCACAATATCAAAACTTGACATGTAACTACTGTATTAGCTTAAGAGCGATGTCGCATTAGCTCATAGTAGCGCCANGTTCTGTAGCATTTATTAGCATCCATAAATTTAACATATCCATGATATTGATTTAAGTACTGGTAGCAGCGTTGTATTTAATTCAGAAGGAAATTTTCCATTCTTAAAATTTTTGTACACTTGGCATAAGCATTGTTTCCCACGAGAACCCAAAACTATGGTGAGTTTTTGATAACACAATAATGTATTGTGCACAATATCAAAACTTGACATGTAACTACTGTATTAGCTTAAGAGCGATGTCGCATTAGCTCATAGTAGCGCCACAGGACAAAGAAAAGCGCATTCAGGATCGCAGCATGGTACCGCAAACATTTTGAAAGGAGACATTGTTTAGATATGTTTCTCAGGAGTATCCTACAACTATGTATTTTGTATGAATTGCAACACAGTTTGTGTGATGCATATTGAGTTTCAGTACCTTGAAGCATTAACCTCAGTACACAGGTAACCTCAAATATGATGAAAGATAGGTATGTTGTGACGTGAACCGCACGTTCACGAGTCCTTTTGCCCACTGACTGCCGCAGTATGCCCACACCAGACGCACCACACCGACAGGCTTGTGGGCACGTGTGCATTAGTGTTTATTATTTATTCAGTTTATTTCGTCAGTGTATTTGTTAATAGTGTCAGTGTGTAATTAATAAATAATTTGTTTTGTCATTGGAGACAATCTGCCCAGCCACAGCCAGAGACATGTGACATTCTATATTTGGCAATGCTGTGGCTGGTGCAATGAAAACATTTAGAATAAGTATTATCATTTTTATTATGTATTTGTGTAAGGGTAATTATGTTTTCTTGTGTTAATTTAGTTCATATCATTTTCCATCCCATAATCATCTTTCAGTGTATATTGTGTTTCACCGTTTCACCGCATGGCGTCAGCTGCGCCTAGGTAGCGGAAGCCGGCGCACATTTCTGGCCAGTATTCGCCACGACTTGGACGAGCTCGGACGTTACACTCTCCCTACTTCGCAGAAGCCCTAGCAAGGACATCATCTGTCGAACAGTATCCAGTCGCATCCATAACATTATAAATCATTATCATCATCTCTTTCCTTACTTAACTTGCATAGCGCCGAGGGGAGAGCGACGTTATTATTTATCGGGAATCAAAAGTGCATTTCGAGCTTCACATGATAAGACCACGTGGTCGCTTGTAGTTCCGGGCCATTCAGGCCACGTGTCTTCTGTATAGTTGAGTGTACATAACGGGGTAATAAATACCTTAACAACCAGCACCACTGTTTTTATTGATAATCAAGTAAGGCGTGCGAGGTGGCCCACAACCTCGGCAATGTGTGTATGACGGAGTGTTTACCAGAGTCCCTAGGCTGTCGGTCGAACGACCCTACATCTCATCAGCTCACCGCAGAGCTGTGGCGCCGGGCACACACATATTACTTCACAACTCTGGAAACACCGCAGATCAAGTTGGCTTTATCGTCGTAGCCAAGCTTTGTCACGTCAGTTGCATGCTGATGTGTGGGTTTACTGAAATTAACCATAATAAATTGTTTAGTTACTATAAAATTGTGTTTTCATTTAAATTCACAGATTGTGGAGGTTATAGCTAGGGATGAGAGTATTCTGTGATTGCGCAATCGCTGAATTTTCCGCAGAATAAAACATTTAGGCCTACCAGATGTTGGTTCACAAGTATAAGAAAAACAGAAATTAATTTCTCTCAGCCAATATTTTGAATTATGTAACTAAAACAATTAATTTTCCACAAACTTCGTTAAAATATTCATATTAAAAACTGATGCACTTATTTCGCATATTTTTTAAAAGATTGGTGCATTTTGCACATAATAAATTTCACTCAAATACTGTGTGTGAACATGGTGTTCGTCCATCAACAAAAATAAATCCATAGACATTGCAAAATTCAGTTTTCTTTTTAAAAATATTTTAACATTCAAGCTCTGTGAAAAGTGTACACACCGGTGGGTAGCCAAAACACAAATCAAGCTGATTAGCATATTTATATCATGGTTTGGAATTTTCTGCCTCTTAAAAAATTTTCATGCCATGGTAAATATAAACTCCATCATTAGTGTAATTCGCTAAAACTAAAGTATAGATAAAGTATATAATATACTTTAATTTATTTGACATTCTTATTCACTCATCGGTAGATCAATAACACAAATGTGTGGCAATGAAAATCTAAACGTTTCGATTACTCGATTTTTGCCAATATTGTTACAGTCGAAAAACCACTAATGAAATTGCATCTTTTGTGTAAGTTTTTTTTTTCTTTGGCTTGCATTAGATTATTTTGACTGAACTGAGTAATGAGGTGCGATCACACTTGGTATAAGCTAAAGTCAGTGACAGCATAAACATTTGTGAGGTTGTTCCTGAATTAAACAAAGAATATTTTCAGGTAATCTCAACTGAATGCGGATTTCTGATACAGTATTTGCATCGTTTCTTGGCAGTTTATTTATTGGTCTTTGGTGAACTTGTGCTGATTCTGGTTGTTTAACTCGTGTACATAAAATATTTGTGTATATTTAAAATGTATTATTACCAAACTGAATAATATATTTTTTTCATTTATGCATTGTTTTATAATTGTTCAGATTATTGTCTTGATGTATACAATTCTTTAGACTTAATTAAAACAGTTAAGATATTACATGCAACCAAAAATGTTTGTTTTCAAAGACTTTCCACAAATTAATTTACAATATTATTTTTCTGACATTGGTTAATGTTCTTTTGTACACATCAGAAATTGGTTAAAATGCTAAGAAGCCATTAGTTCTGAATTTTATTTGGTTTTTGTGAGTAGGCTGATCATTATTCCGTGTACTGGCAAAATAATTTACATAGTTACACTCAGAATGAAATCAATTTTTGAAACTCCAGAAATATTGGCAGTTCAGTAACTCTGCAAATGCTTATTGTGACAAAAAACATAACTTTATAATCACATTTTATGATTACACATACAGTGAAACCTCTATTATTCGTTTTTCATGGGACCTACTGAAATAAAACTCAACATGTGGACCACTCTCCTCCTCAAAAATTTAAACCTAACCTAACCTAAATAAAAAAAACTTTATTTTCATTCTTAGGTATAATGAGTTGATTGCCTGTAATGAACAGTGGGCATATCTTAAATGCTGGATGAAAAAACATATCTCAATCATTCAATACAAGTATTGTATTATAAAATATTGAAATGCATCTCAATAATGCTCCATTTTATATTTTTTATTCTATTTTGGAGGCAAATTTAACACAGTTTTTGGAGTTTGACATGTAAAAATCTGATTTTTTTAAATTATATTTTACTCCGCTAAAAATTTTCTAAATGTTTTTAAATTTTGCCAAACTAAACGGAAAGTCTGCTAAGTTGACAACACTCACAATCTTGTGCGACAGTTGATATCACTCCATTACTAGCGTAATTTTATCTTAACAGAATTAGTCCGTAAAAACATACCGTGCCCCTTTAATGCTTGTAATTTACATGGTTATTTACCGTACTGACCTAAAAATTATTACATTTCCTTTGTGGAACATGAGTCAAGTTCAAATCCGCTCCGTCCGTTATTAATGTTTTGTTCTGTTCCGTACCACATCCATTATACATACGTGTTTTATTTGCGCAAATATTTGTGTACTGACTTGAAACAAAGAAGTGCATGCAATTATTATCTTTTACAGGTTTTTTGACTTAAGTAATTTAAATCAAACAGTGATTGAATTATCAAAAATAAATTACGTAGTTGTTAACAATTGCAACGTTTCACAACTAGTTATGAACACTAGCATTTGAGGCTAGGGCGTGTGTGTTTGCCTGCTCTTGGTGTTACTGAATTTTGGTAGTACCAGTTTTAAGATAGTTATTTCACGGATTAACAATTGTTCCGAATATATTTTGGTTTTTGGACAGGTTATCTGATCGATGGATGCGGGTAAATTAATGATTTGAGGGTCTTAGCATGTGGGTTTTTTTAACATTGTTTATATAGGGTATTTGTTGGAACCATCCAAAAAAAATCGACTGATACGGGAACTCAACAACGAGGTTTCACTGTACTATAAAATGACAAAACGTTACAATAACTTCTGTCACGGAAAAATTTGCCAAGATCATAGGAAAACTCACAACTTTATACTTAGGCAGCTGGTTGTTCGTAGCTAAGAACACAAGTTCATTGATACGTTCTGATGAAAGACAGGAACGTGTGTCCGTCACAATGTTTCCTGGACAGCGTAAAACTTGCTCTGATGGCACACTAGTTCCAGTCAAGAAGAGGTATTTTTAGCTAGTGTTGCAAGTTTCGGGAAGTAAACAGAATTGAACTTCCACCACAGTAAAGGATTGTCTTCTAAATCGATGGAGGTCCTTCTCAAGTAGCTCTCTATTTCTTCTGCCATCTGAGCAGCCAATTTTTCAGTCTTCTCGTCATTACTGTCAGTTCGTCCTTCCTCTGCAGTTTTATTGGTCAGTGCTACTGCTAGGGCTTCGTTACACATGCGACAACTTCCTTATACGACTCGACATATTCGCTCTTGAATCGAGGGTCAAGAAATGGTGCCATTTGTAACAAATTTCAAGCATTCGCCTCCTGGTAATGCTCATTGAAAACACCGGCGATTACTTATTTGATTTCATGCTCATTGCTCCAATTATTGTGATCCTGAGTGTCTTGGCTTATTGCTCCAATTATTGTGACCCTGTATGTCTTGGCTCATGGCTACAATTATTGCGATCCTGTATGCCTTGGTTTTTTATTTGATCGGTAACATTTATGTTTTCTTTCAGTTTTTTATAGGCTGGCCAGAGAGCATATGATGTAACGTAAGTTTCTCCACACATATCCCCTCGCAGAATTTCCAGTGATTCAAGTACAGTAATAATGCATTTTAGGAGGTGCATATCTTCAATGCTTAGTGAGTAGTTTCTGTATTTGAGTTTTTTGCTCTCTGAAAATAAGGTCACTAGTGCAAATTGTTTTCAGCAGGTGAAGGACTGACCACCAACGAGTCTGAGAAACATGGAATGCTGTGCTGAGGCATAGACAGCCTTTTTTGTACAACCTTTAAATTCCTTTTCATTTTCCAACTCCGTGAAATTTAATTCTGTATAGTAGTGGCTTTCGTTATTGCCTCTTTGTGGTTTGAAAAACTTGTTTTACACCTGTATTGACTATGTGGCCAAAGCAACTTATTTGATTCCAAGACAAAAGTCTTCTGCATTTCACAATATGGGAACCAATTATGTGTTGTACAACCACTTATTTCAGCAACATTAATATCCCACTGTTCGATGACATTTACAAATTTCTCTTGTAAGTTTTCTGCAGTATGATCAGCTTCCATTTTGAAGCAACCTAAGCAAACATGATGCAGTTCCCATGTGAAACGATTTATGAATGGTTCCATAGCCACAGATGTCCAGCAGTCAGTGTTACGGGCAACATAATCTTTCTCATGCAGTAAATGCTTAACTTTACTTATCTTCCACTTGGTGAAGCAAACAAGGAATTTTCGTTTCTGTGAAAGTTTTTCTTCCTGGAATTTTGTAGTTAGGTTGGAAAACACTTACTATTTTCTTAAATCCTTCTCCTTCAACTATGCTATCCATTGCAATAATGTAAGCTACAGCATCAGTAAATTTTTCTGTTGATTTTTTGTCCAGAATTTTTAATGTGTCCAATTTACCTTGAACAAAACTACTTGTAGTGCCTTTAAAACTCGAAGCTGAAGAACGTGACGCACTTATACTTGCAGTTTGTTCATCTGTTTCAATTTGTTCATCTGTTTTGAGGGAAAGTTGCTACTTTTACATAAAATTTCACTCGACTGATGATTGGAATTGTGAGCGTCTCCTCCCAAACTTGTTTCCTCCAATGGTCTGGAAAGATAGAATTAATTGAGCATTAAGAGTTTGTATAATACTCCCAGTAGCAACCTATGTTGGCCCAAGGTTGGCTATGTGTTGGGCTGGAACACACATATTACTACAATGTTGGCCCAATGAAAATTTGCTACTACGAACATGTTATGAGATTTCTTAGCGCCCATTAGACAATGATGCCACGAAAACAGAAAATGCCAGAACATTTTGCCAGTGTACTTTTTCCATCATTAAAATGGTTTGTTCATGGTTGGTAACAAGTTGTTAAACAAACTGTTGGTAATTAGTATGTATTTTTCTGTTGGACCAACGTTTTGGAACCAACATTTTATTTAAAGGAAGGAACAACCTTTTTGAATGAAACCAATGCTACTTTCATGTATTTTATATAATATAAACGTTTCCATTGACATGAGATCTAGCTCTTTAAAATATGTGTAGTTTGTTATAGGACTGAGCCGATACCAGTACCAATATATCGAAACCGGCCAATATCGTAATTATCACAATTGTGCGCAATTCATTTTTAAATAGCAGATATTATAACCGATATTTTGCCCTAAGAATATAAGATGATGCTGTTTTCAACTTACCATAATTGGAGTGCTTTGCTCACTATTTGGTTTTATTAAAATAATCACTATTTTTAAATTGGTTTTTACTGTGGCTGTATTTATTTTCAAAGCAAAATTAGGCACGTTTTGCATGATTGTTTACGAAACATGTATACAACAAAACAATAGTNATATTACTTCACAACTCTGGAAACACTGCAGATCAAGTTGGCTTTATCGTCGTAGCCAAGCTTGGTCACGTCAGTTGCTATACAGCTAGATATGCATGCTGATGTTAGGTTTACTGAAATTAACCAAAATAAATTGTTTAATTACTATAAAATTGTGTTTTCATTTAAATTCACAGATTGTGGAGGTTATAGCTAGGGATGAGAGTATTCTGTGATTGCACAATCGCTGAATTTTCCGCAGAATCAAACATTTAGGCCTACCAGATGTTGGTTCACATGTATAACAAAAACAGAAATTAATTTCTCTCAGCCAATATTTTGAATTATGTAACTAAAACAGTTAATTTTCCACAAACTTTGTTAAAATATTCATATTAAAAACCAATGCACTTATTTAGCATATTTTTTAAAAGATTTATGCATTTTGCACATAATAAATTTCACTCAAATACTGTGTATAAACATGGTGTTCGTCCATCAACAAAAATAAATCCATAGACATTGCAAAATTCAGTTTTCTTTTTAAAAATATTTTAACATTCAAGCTCTGTGAAAAGTGTACACACCGGTGGGTAGCCAAAACACAAATCAAGCTGATTAGCATATTTATATCATTGTTTGGAATTTTCTGCCTCTTAAAAAATTTTCATGCCATGGTAAATATAAACTCCATCATTAGTGTAATTCGCTAAAACTAAAGTATATAATATACTTTCATTTATTTGACATTCTTATTCACTCATCGGTAGATAATAACACAAATGTGTGGCAATGAAAATCAAAACGTTTCGATTACTCGATTTTTGCCAATATTGTTACATTCGAAAAACCAATAATGAAATTGCATCTTTTGTGTAAGTTTTTTTTTCTTTGGCTTGCATTAGATTATTTTGACTGAACTGAGTAATGAGGTGAGATCACACTTGGTATAAGCTAAAGTCAGTGACAGCATAAACATTTGTGAGGTTGTTCCTGAATTTAAAAAATAATATTTTCAGGTAATCTCAACTTAATGCGGATTTCTGATACAGTATTTGCATCGTTTCTTGGCAGTTTATTTATTGGTCTTTGGTGAACTTGTGCTGATTCTGGTTGTTTAACTCGTGTACATAAAATATTTGTGTATATTTAAAATGTATTATTACCAAACTGAATAATATATTTTTTTCATTTATGCATTGTTTTATAATTGTTCAGATTATTGTCTTGATGTACACAATTCTTTAGACTTAATTGAAACAGTTAAGATATTACATGCAACCAAAAATGTGTGTTTTCAAAGACTTTCCACAAATTAATTTACAATATTATTTTTCTGACATTGGTTAATGTTCTTTTGTACACATCAGAAATTGGTTAAAATGCTAAGAAGCCATTAGTTCTAAATTTTAGTTGGTTTTTGTGAGTAGGCTGATCATTATTCCCTGTACTGGCAAAATAATTTACATAGTTACACTCAGGATGAAATCAATTTTTGAAACTCCAGAAATATTGGCATTTCAGTAACTCTGCAAATGCTTATTGTGACAAAAAACATAACTTCATAATCACATTTTATGATTACACATACAGTGAAACCTCTATTATTCGTTTTTCATGGGACCTACTGAAATAAAACTCAACATGTGGACCACTCTCCTCCTCAAAAATTGAAACCTAACCTAACCTAAAAAAAAAAACTTTATTTTCATTCTTAGGTATAATGAGCTGATTGCCTGTAATGAACAGTGGGCATATCTTAAATGCTGGATGAAAAAAACATATCTCAATCATTCAATACAAGTATTGTATTATAAAATATTGAAATGCATCATAATAATGCTGCATTTTATATTTTTTATTCTATTTTGGAGGCAAATTTAACACAGTTTTTTGAGTTTGACATGTAAAAATCTGATTTTTTTGAAATTATATTTTATTCCGCTAAAAATTCTGTTGCCCAATAAAATGTATATTTGTTCACTAAATGTTTTTAAATTTTGCGGAACTAAACGGAAAGTCTGCTAAGTTGACAACACTCACCATCTTGTGCGACAGTTGATATCACTCCATTACTAGCGTAATTTTATCTTAACAGAATTATTCCGTAAAAACATACCGTGCCCCTTTAATGCTTGTAATTTACATGGTTATTTACCGTACTGACCTAAAAATTATTACGTTTCCTTTGTGGAACATGAGTCAAGTTCAAATCCGCTCCGTCCGTTATTAATGTTTTGTTCTGTTCCGTACCACATCCATTATACATACGTGTTTTATTTGCGCAAATATTTGTGTACTGACTTCAAACAAAGAAGTGCCTGCAATTATTATCTTTTACAGGTTTTTTGACTTAAGTAATTTAAATCAAACAGTGATTGAATTATCAAAAATAAATTACGTAGTTGTTAACAATTGCAACGTTTCACAACTAGTTATGAACACTAGCATTTGAGGCTAGGGCGTGTGTGTTTGCCTGCTCTTGGTGTTACTGAATTTTGGTAGTACCAGTTTTAAGATAGTTATTTCACGNGCTAGGGCGTGTGTGTTTGCCTGCTCTTGGTGTTACTGAATTTTGGTAGTACCAGTTTTAAGATAGTTATTTCACAGATTAACAATTCTTCCAAATATATTTTGGTTTTTGGACAGGTTATCTGATCGATGGATGCGGGTAAATTAATGATTTGAGGGTCTTAGCATGTGGGTTTTTTTAACATTGTTTATATAGGGTATTTGTTGGGACCATCCAAAAAAAATCGACTGATACGGGAACTCAACAACAAGGTTTCACTGTACTATAAAATGACAAACATTACAATAACTTCTGTCACTGAAAAATTTGCCAAGATCATAGGAAAACTCACAACTTTATACTTAGGCAGCTGGTTGTTCATAGCTAAGAACACAAGTTCATTGATACCTTCTGATGAAAGACAGGAACATGTGTCCGTCACAATGTTTCCTGGACAGCGTACAACTTGCTCTGGTGGCACACTAGTTCCAGTCAAGAAGAGGTATTTTTAGCTAGTGTTGCAAGTTTCGGGAAGTAAACAGAATTGGACTTCCACCACAGTAAAGAATTGTCTTTTAAATCAATGGAGGTCCTTCTCAAGTAGCCCTCTATTTCTTCTGCCATCTGAGCAGCCGATTTTTCAGTCTTCTCGTCATTACTGTCAGTTCGTCCTTCCTCTGCAGTTTTATTGGTCAGTGCTACTGCTAGGGCTTCGTTACACATGCGACAACTTCCTTATACGACTCGACATATTCGCTCTTGAATCGAGGGTCAAGAAATGGTGCCATTTGTAACAAATTTCAAGCATTCGCCTCCTGGTAATGCTCATTGAAAACACCGGCGATTACTTATTTGATTTCATGCTCATTGCTCCAATTATTGTGATCCTGAGTGTCTTGGCTTATTGCTCCAATTATTGTGACCCTGTATGTCTTGGCTCATGGCTACAATTATTGCGATCCTGTATGCCTTGGTTTTTTATTTGATCGGTAACATTTATGTTTTCTTTCAGTTTTTTATAGGCTGGCCAGAGAGCATATGATGTAACGTAAGTTTCTCCACACATATCCCCTCGCAGAATTTCCAGTGATTCAAGTACAGTAATAATGCATTTTAGGAGGTGCATATCTTCAATGCTTAGTGAGTAGTTTCTGTATTTGAGTTTTTTGCTCTCTGAAAATAAGGTCACTAGTGCAAATTGTTTTCAGCAGGTGAAGGACTGACCACCAACGAGTCTGAGAAACATGGAATGCTGTGCTGAGGCATAGACAGCCTTTTTTGTACAACCTTTAAATTCCTTTTCATTTTCCAACTCCGTGAAATTTAATTCTGTATAGTCGTGGCTTTCGTTATTGCCTCTTTGTGGTTTGAAAAACTTGTTTTACACCTGTATTGACTATGTGGCCAAAGCAACTTATTTGATTCCAAGACAAAAGTCTTCTGCATTTCACAATATGGGAACCAATTATGTGTTGTACAACCACTTATTTCAGCAACATTAATATCCCACTGTTCGATGACATTTACAAATTTCTCTTGTAAGTTTTCTGCAGTATGATCAGCTTCCATTTTGAAGCAACCTAAGCAAACATGATGCAGTTCCCATGTGAAACGATTTATGAATGGTTCCATAGCCACAGATGTCCAGCAGTCAGTGTTACGGGCGACATAATCTTTCTCATGCAGCAAATGCTTAACTTTACTTATCTCCCACTTGGTGAAGCAAACAAGGAATTTTCGTTTCTGTGAAAGTTTTTCTTAAATCCTTCTCCTTCAACTATGCTATCCATTGCAATAATGTAAGCTACAGCATCAGTAAATTTTTCTGTTGATTTTTTGTCCAGAATTTTTAATGTGCCCAATTTACCTTGAACAAAACTACTTGTAGTGCCTTTAAAACTCGAAGCTGAAGAACGTGACGCACTTATACTTACAGTTTGTACATCTGTTTCAATGTTTGGTTTTGAGGGAAAGTTGCTACTTTTACATAAAATTTCACTCGACTGATGATTGGAATTGTGAGCGTCTCCTCCCAAACTGGTTCCCTCCAATGGTCTGGAAAGATACAATTAATTGAGCATTAAGAGTTTGTATAATACCCCCAGTAGCAACCTATGTTGGCCCAAGGTTGGCTATATGTTGGGCTGGAACACACATATTACTACAATGTTGGCCCAATGAAAATTTGCTACTACGAACATGTTATGAGATTTCTTAGCGCCCATTAGACAATGATGCCACTAAAACAGAAAATGCCAGAACATTTTGCCAGTGTACTTTTTCCATCATTAAAATGGTTTGTTCATTGTTGGTAACAAGTTGTTAAACAAACTGTTGGTAATTAGTATGAATTTTTCTGTTGGACCAACGTTGTGATACCAACATTTTATTTAAAGGAAGGAACAACTTTTTTGAATGAAACCAATGCTACTTTCAT
Source organism: Clitarchus hookeri (assembly GCA_002778355.1). Classification (NCBI taxonomy): domain Eukaryota; kingdom Metazoa; phylum Arthropoda; class Insecta; order Phasmatodea; family Phasmatidae; genus Clitarchus; species Clitarchus hookeri. The sequence goes on from NQII01007637.1 coordinate 72,584, forward strand.
GTATTTTATATAATATAAACGTTTCCATTGACATGAGATAAAATACACATAAAATATGTGTAATTTGTTATAGGACTGAGCTGATACCGTTACCGATATATCGAAACCGGCTGATATCGTAATTATCAGGATTGTGCGCAGTTCATTTTTAAATCACAGATATTATAACCGATATTTTGCCCTAAGAATATAAGATGATGCTGTTTTCAACTTGCCATAATTGGAGTGCTTTGCTCACTATTTGGTTTTATTAAAATAATCTCTATTTTTAAATTGGTTTTTACTAAAGTACCCAACTGGCCGTGTTTATTTTCAAAGCAAAATTAGGCACGTTTTGCATGATTGTTTACGAAGCATGTATACAACAAAACAATAGTAGCCACCATTTGCGTTTACTGAATTGTATCTATGTAGGCAAGCTTGCAGCATGAACAAAACTTAACATTTAATCAGCCTAACGCATATATAATATTAGCAATAATTAATATTTACGATTACCTCCAAAAATATTTTGTCTTAATTGTTTTACGACAAACCACGAACACGGTGACACATAAAAAAAAACTTATGTAATCTTGTAATGCTGGTTATATGCTGCACATTACTGCCGCCTAGCGGTGCCATTCCTACAGTTTGCTTATTTTTTGTTTGTTTTGTTGGTTTGTTTGCTGTTGCTGTAGTAACATGACGGTGTTAGGTTAGGGTACGAACATGGTGAAATTATTTACGTGTGTCAGCAATAAACAAATGATATGGCTGGAAGAAAAAGTGATTTGTGGAATTTCTTTGTACCGTAAGCAACATGCAAGAATGAAAATCTGTTTACAATATTTGCAAATGTTTGGTTTTGAGAGGCGGTACATCATCAAGGTCCTATAGTACGTACCACAAACTTAAAATGGCACATTGAATGTACGCACCATTTGAAGTGTTATGTTTTTTTTTAAGAGTTTCATTGCCTAATGACATGCTTTTGGAGGTTATTTTTGTCCTATAAATATGCTTAAGCTTAATATGTGGTTCCTAGATTTATATTTATCGTAGTAGTTAGGCTTATCACTGAAACAATAAAAACGAAGACAATTAGAATTTTATTTAGGTAAATGTTTAAAAATTAAGTTTTTATTTTTTGGAACCTGCAATAATGTTATTTTTCCTTGTCAAGGCAGTATCAGTATTGGTATCGGTAGTATCGCAAAAGGCTCAAAAACCATATCGGCTCACCTCTAGTTTGTTATATGTTGTATCAAAATAAAAACTGCTGTGTCACCTTCAGCTGGTGTTTACGTCAGCTGGCTCATTTGTCCACTGCATACTCGTAAAATAAATTTTAAAAAAGAGCAATGTATATGTTGAGCAGCACTATAAATACGTACACGTTAATTTTGTAAGATAATATTGGTTTGTGAATAGGCTTATTGGTTGATGTTCACGATTCCTTTTCTGTTTAGGCATAAATTAATGCCTTCAACTGTGGCCAACCATTCTGAGGTGATAAGAAAATATGCATGGTTTAGGTGGTCAACAGAATAGCAGAAATGTTAAACATGATTCTTTTTCCCGTTATAAAAACAACACCAAGACGTTTCGATCGTTCGCCTTTAAAAAGTGCGAATATCTGAAATGCTCGCCCATTAAACAGGCATGCTTTTAGATAATACTGTGTATTTACTGCTTAAAACATAAGACAACTTGCCTTAAAGATTGTTAAATTACTAAGAATTATGTTTAACAACATTTACGAGTAGAATAATATTTCATAATTACCTCATAAATCAATTTTTAATACTAAACCATGCACAAGCAAATGACGGGTTGTGCTATTACATTATGAGTAACGAAAACAGTTCTCTTGACACTATGGCTGAACAGAATTCATACAAAGTTTTACAGCATACTTCCACAATAATGTTTGTCACTCGATGCAAGTTTCGTGAAAATTCGTCCAGCCACTCAGTTTTTAAAGTACATAACACTAACGTTTGGTAATGTCTACTACTTTGCCTACAAAAAAAAATGCTTTTCGCTTATAAAATTTAAATGCCTAAACTGACATGAACGAAACTTCACCAGAATACTAATGCTACCATGCCTAGCCGGTGACAATATATTTCATGAAACAGCATCCACACATTTCATGCAGAATCTTATTTGCCCCCAAAATACTTACCCAGATGGTTAGTCGTGCGGAAGCTAGTACTGTTTGATGCATCTGTTCATACAGATTAAACCTTTCGGACAGACGTTAAAGCATTGTTTTAGTGTATTCTTGAGCAGTGTTTCACATGCAGTATAAAATATTTTCATGGCGATATTGTTTCAAAACGAGTTACATACGTGCCGATGTATAGCCTGTCAATTGTGAATCGCGTAAATACTAAATGACCCTCACACATTTATTAAAGGTTTCAGAATTGCAACACACATCGAAAATATGACAAACGACACTTGTCAGAGGTTTTTTGAAGTTTATTTTGCTTTAATTGCATGAAGCAACACATTTTCCTGGTATTCCGATAATATTGTTGACGTCAATAATATCAAGAATGATGATAATATGGGAAATGCAGATAGCATCTATAATATTGTAAATATCGGAAATGTCAACACTGAAAACTTTGATAGTACCAAACATTTTGATAATAACAAAAACTTTGATGATATTGAAACATCAATGTACCAATATTTTTCAAAGTTACATTTTGAACGATAATTTATTTTTCATATTTATAATTATCTATATATTGATATATAGAACAGCCCTATTCATAATAAGATGCTGCCTCCGGGCAGAGACTCGGTATGGTCTGTTATACACTAGCGCGTTAGTGGTGGGCCAAATCTCATGTTTGATGCTAAGTGTCTGACGTAGAAATTCTCCTTGGCCAAAGGCACCAGCATGGTCGTCCAGGATTTACCTAAGTTCGGTGAATTCCGGTTCGGCTAGCTGGTGGTTTATATTTTCGGGAACAATTGGTGGTGGGATCGCCGCGTCTGGGTTGTGTTCCCTATTGACGGTCACCCAGTGCTTGTCTCCTATATATATGCGCTGTTAGCTGTGGTCCATCACACACTGCTGTTGGCGTAGCCAGGGTTGCCGCAAGATCACTGCTTCCATGATGTCGGGTGAAACCACAAATTCGGTTGGGCTTATGTGACTTTATATTCCCCACGGTCAGGGTGGTGCGACCATCGACCTTGATGGTCCGGTCGTGTTGTGCCAGCGTACGAGGTGGGTNCACAAATTCGGTTGGGCTTATGTGACTTTATATTCCCACGGTCAGGGTGGTGCGACCATCGACCTTGAGGGTCTGGTCGTGTTGTGCCAGCGTACGAGGTGGGTTTATGGGCGAAGTGATGCTCTTTGTGCAGGGGTGAGCACACATTTCTCACGAAGTTGCCTGTGGCTGTGGAATCTAGTAAGGCTAGTATTCTGTGCCTATAAATTTCTACCTTATGTGAGTGCTTAGGGTGGTTGACTTTCCTCCTCTAGTCTCTGGAGGCTGATGGGCAAGTAGTTCCCGGTGGTTGTGGCCCACTTCGCACCCCAACGGTAGCGTTTCTCACCTGGTTGGGTCCTTTAACTTCTGCGTGCCACTGCAGGGGGGGGGTCAGGCACCCGAGTGTTTCTCCCTTCCCTCGCCTGCCCCTGGACTGCCTGCTTGACCAGGCAGTCTCGGTTAAAGTGCCGTTTCGGGCAGAACCAGCACATAGGGAGGGAGCATCTAGGTGTGGGGAGGGGGCGGGGAGGATTTCCTTTTCGCTTGAGCTGCTTATCTGGCTTTGTATTCTTACTAGCATATGGCTTGTCCAGCAGGTCCTGTGCCTTGTAATTTCGCTCTTTTTCCCTTACCCTCTCTAAGTCGACGGTCTGTGGCTTTGGGATTTGTAACAGATTACGTAATTTGGGGAGGAGCATACGTGTAACGTGGCGCATGCAGCTCTCCTCTTTTCCCTCGGGGAAGGTCCTTCTGTACATTTGGACCTTTTGTCAGACGAATATCTCGGCCTCTTCGTTGGTGGCCTGGGTTCGGCTGTGGAATACAGTCGTTAAGTGAGCTATGATCCCCCACCGAAAAAATTGGGGCGAGGCGGGAACACAGCTGCCCCTCTCAGTGATAAATTCCCCGTATTTCGTCCACCAATCGAGGTTCTTCCCTTTCAGTGGTTTGTGGGTCCTCCCGACCCATTGCTTAGGGGGAACCTCATTGTCGCGAGTTCCCTTTCCCAATCAAGGGTGAATGTGATCGGGTCCTTGTGCGCCCCCCCTGCGAATTCCAGAAGCTGAGACCCGTTGCTACACCGGTTGGTGATTGAATTTTGGCGAGTGCCAGGATTCTCTGGGCGGTATTTCTCCATACTTCTGCAAACCTCACATCTATGTACAAGGCCTGATATCTTGATGCACTCATCTGGCTAGCCTATGCATACGTGGTGGAAGGTCTACACACAAACAATGCAGCCTACAGTATTTATACCTTGCCCGGCACAAGTTAGCCAGCTGCAATACGCAGTCTGGCGGGTGCGGCATTCTTTACACCACATCTCTAGTCCATCTGTATATCTGGGTTCGCCTGTCCATCCCAAACAGAGGTAATGGAAGCTCTGTTGGCAGTGTGCACATATAATGGTATTTAACCTCGTGTAGAGCAGTGGCTATATGGCACCTTTCAGGTATGGCCTCAGCCTTGGCGTTAGTTGCATTTTGGTCGGCTATGCTAGCCTTGGTTTCCGACATTTCGGCTATGTTAATTGAGCACCACGGGGTGTTTTCAGACTCCCCGAAGTCTGGTTGGCTTTGGTTTGACACCCGGCTAGATTACTGGATCTCGGGGTTGTGCTGGTCTAGTTCTGCTTTACTATTCATAACTAGTAAAGCGCTGTCGCCTCACTTTGGGCACCGCGAAAACTCTTGATGNGCTGGTCTAGTTCTGCTTTACTATTCATAACTAGTAAAGCGCTGTCGCCTCACTTTGGGCACTGCGAAAACTCTTGACGCGTGACGTCAACGTCACGGTCGGGCAAGGTTTTGACGTGTCGGTCAGGGACACTGGTGATTCAACTGGCTGACATTAACAGTTCACCGGGCCCCGGCTGGTATACAATACAGGGCACGTGGTTTGACGGCACAGTACAAAGTCAAGCATGGACTTAGCAGCCCTTGTACTGGGTGGCACACAGCCACAGGTTTACATGTGCAGGAAGTGGCCCGAGGTGGCTGCTGACCCAGTTGCTGCTGGAGTTGACTGGAACAGGTGCCCTGATCTAGGGTGACGGTGGTGCTGTGGCTGGCAGTGCTGCAGTGAGCCCGGGGAGGGCTGCTGGTCCAGTGACACTGGAACCAGGGATTTACGATCCCTTGTGGAACGGGCCGTTCCTGACGGAAGTCGGTGACGATGGGGTGTGGTCGCCCGGCGTTCTTAATCGGGGCTGAAATAATGAGTGGGATAGAGCTGGGAGGGGAGGCCTCTCCAGCTGGTTGGTGGCTTCAGCTCATTCCTGGGAGGTTATGCAGCAAAGTGCAGTTGCGGCTGGGTCACAGCTTCCGTTGGCTTTTAAAGGCCGCAGCTGCCTTCCTTTCCTGCCACTTCTTACCACTCCTTTGGATGTACGGCATACAGGTATGTACAAATATCAGCCTCGCGATAGGAGAGCAACCGACGATGTTCCCTAACTGAGTGTATAACCAAACAGAGGCCGAGTCGACCAGAGTCGTACCCAATTACTCCAACCGGCGACAATTCACAGAATTGGTTGGAGCGGTGGGTTTACCCTGGAAGTTCGACAGCGGTGTTGGGTGTATGTCCGAAGGTGGGCAGTCCTCCAGAATCGGTCTGTCACTCCTTCCGGCATCAGTTCAGCTCGGTGGATGGAGTGAATCTGCTGGACTATCTGACTGACAGTCCTTGGATTGTGTTGCTAGTGGTTGTGGCTCTGTCTTACTGCGCACGAGTTGCACAGTACGGGCGGCTGTCGACTGGGTGTGTAATTAGCACTCAGAGGTTTGAGAGAAACCGTATTTATTCCATGAGGAATAGACATGGTGGCCCGTACTACCTCCTAACTAATCAAGAACTGAATGGAAGTAAACTACATAAACCAGGTGAAGGGTACCTGGGTCTAACCTGATCAAAAGCAGATGTAGCTAGGTATCTATAACAACAACTGTCCCTAATTATCCAAATGACGTTGTTCAGAAGGGATTTTGAGGGCCACTAACAGAAGGGTAGTGTGTTTGCCGTTACCAAAAGGGTAGGAGGCTGTTCTGGGGGTTCGAAGACTTCGGGGGTTACTGATGCAGGTCTTGTAGAGCTTCTGGTAAGTCGCAAAGACGTTGGGGTCAGCAGAGAGCCCAAGCACACGAGGTGGTGGAGCGAGCTGCTGGAGGGAGTTTACTGAAGAACCACTGCCCTTCCTCGGCAGTGCAC